>JBAMJV010002889.1:0-26348 GCA_037951105.1 Echinarachnius parma | reverse complement strand
GGCTTTGTATTACTATGGACATGACAGAGACGCAGATGACAAGAAAATTAAGAATGCAGCAGTCCAGGCGCATGAGACACATCTCAATCAAGAATTGGAGGGAAGTAAGACATGCATGTATGCATGCACGGCAACAGATAGGTATGAACAATTAGTAAAGTAAATGAAGGTTCAGAAAACAGTTTTCTTGTAGGTCTCTCATCAAGACTAATGAACTCGAACGAGAGCCAACAAAAGAACAATCAGCCAATCAATTGTCGCATACGAAGTATGGTATCGTGTCCTATTACCGGATACTTTTAGTTTGACAGCATAAAACAAACATTAGATGCGTAAAATCAAAGTGGAAATTATACGAGCAGCTGCATAAACTCATAAAGAACACATTTGATGTAAAATATCTTCAAGAATTTACCGACTTTTCTCCGAATCAACTTTCTTGTAAACCCTTCCAAAAAAGAAGCCTCTTCCCGACGCAAAATATTGTGTTGCAATACCGAAGGTGAATGTTTTGTATGGGAATGTCATTGACATGCGCGCTGCCACTGGTGCGTGGCGAAACGCGCGTATAACGCCCCAGGACGCTTATTTTCTTTGGGAAATGACGGAAAATGTTTGCTGAACATTATTATTCTCCGTTAATGCCGACTGTCAAATTCAACTTTAAAGTTTCGAAGCTTTTTTCCTATGGGAATTTGCATGTCCGGCAATACAACCCGTTCGGTAATGGAACCCCTGCTATACAAACAAGCCCAGATAACGAAATTCAAACTCGGCCTTGAAATAACAGTAAATCGAAGACAAAACTGTCATACATTTAATATTGACTGTTTGTATGTGTTTTTTCCTAATAAACAATTAATATTTTTTTTTTTTTCCTATCCAAAGTCATGACAAATTGTTGGTATCAGAAATTAATGTCCGCAATAATAACCTTGCTTCTTTGTTTATAAAGACCAATATGGTTAAAAAAAAACAATGAAACAATTGGGATTTAACATGAAGTAAAAAAAAAAAAAAACACATTGAAATGGAAAATCTCATTTAGGTTCAGGTATACAAATTGAAGAAATTCCATACAAATATTACCATTTACTGTAATGTGTTGGCTAAATGTAGCCTTAACAATCAATTTGCTAGCATACTGGGCCCCCTGACTTTGTTGTCGATCTAATAATAAAATAATTGGATAGGGACTTAGCCCCCCCCCCCCCCCCCCTTCTGCCAAACGCCAAACAAACTAAGGGATGTCATTATAAATAACAAAATAAATAAAAAAAAACAATTTAACCATGCATGGTCGCAGCATACACACATGTTTATAGCCAAAGATGGGGCATTATGGAGTGGGTCTAGTCTGGAATATCCCTCCTCTCAGGCCCGTAGCCAAGGGGGTGTGTTGGGTGCATACACCGCCCCCACCCCCCTTACACGTCTCAACTAGTAGTCTCAGATACGATCAGTCTTGGTCTCGGTTTTGTGAAACACGCACCCCCCTTTACAAATCCTGGCTACGGGCCTTCTCCCCTACACTTCGCTCAAGTCTTTATACCGAGGGGTGGAAGGGGGGGGGGGGGGGGGGGGGTGGGGTGCGTATGAATAAACTGGCCTCTTGCCCGTATCTCTACCTTGATCAATATTGTGCATGTTGTTTTATCTGTCTGCGAGCGGGGTAATACGGGGACGTATACCAGCTCATCATTTAATTTTTGTTTTACTTCAAATTTTGCTCATCGATCGAATTTTTGTCTCAGCAATCAGGATATTAAAAAAAACATATTTCTGTTAAAACACACTACATAAACAACGTATAACTTTGCACATTTTAAGGGACAGTCCCTGTAGAAATGTATAGTTACTGTTACTATTCCCACTCACCAATAGCTCTGTCAGGCTCGGAATTGAGGAACTCGGGACTTGGAAGAACTCCGTAAAGTTGTAGACGATCGAGGTTGCTTCCAAAAACAAAATGGCGTCTCGCTAGGTGTCTCTCCTGTGCTAACGCGGTTTTCGAAGAGTCAGCTCACTCGACGCACACAAAATGAACGCGTTTCTACCGTGTCGCTACTTAGCTAGAAGATACACATAAACGCGATTCTAACTTATAAAATATTGCGCTAACCCCTCGGTCAGCGCAAGCGGAAAGTATGCTAAAGCTATGAAAATCCAATCTTTGGTGAACGAAAGAATCCCTGGAACTTTCAGGGGTAAAGTCACTAAAACGCGAAGACGAAAAAGTACGCATTCACTAAACTGACGCTAGCGGGAATCCGCTGGTTTTACTGCCCGAACTCTGGGGTAGAACGTTCTAACAAAAGTCGCCGACTGCCACCATAATTCTGCGTGCGAACCGGACGGTGAGATATAGAAGAGTGGGGAGAAAACCTCCGATCTATCGACCAGCAAAACTCGCCGCGATGCGTGTTCAGCTCTCATTGGCTCCAAAGGTCGCCGTTGCCATCACAACGCTTAATATGCTAATTAACACAAGAGTGCTGACCTCGGCAAACTCTTAATGGCGATGTCCAACATATTAAGAAATTAAGAGCTGCTACAGTAGCCCCCTCCTAGATTGCGAACGTCCCGAACGAAGAAGCGATCGATGCCAAAAGATACCCCTCAACAAGTATCATAACTTGCGAACCTAGCAGGGAAACGGACCCTTCTACCCGACTTCGTTGCTCGCTCTGGCGGCGGCGTCGTAGTCGTGGTTGCATCTGCAGCTACGCGAAGAGTACTATCTGGAACAGTGCCGTCAACAGCAGGGGCCAGAAAGGCCACCTTAAGGCGATCAATGCTAAATGTATCTTCCTTCCCACGGGCATCCAACATAAAATACTTAGGAGTCCTGCGTATCACCTTGTAAGGCCCGTCGTACTGTGGCTGTAGCGAAGGACGCACTGCATCGCACCGAACAAAAACATGGGAACACTCATTAAGTCCGTCAGGCACATGCGAAGAAACGTTCTGTGTCCGTGCCTGCGCTGGGTGGGCGTCTGCCATGTAATCTCGCAATCGGTGCACATAGTAGTCGGATCAGGTACCAATTCTGGCGCAGAGGGCTCCACTAAGCCATTAGCCGCTGGGTGATAAGCCGTCGTACGTGTGCGTGTGCTTCCAAACAGTGCCGCAAGCTCGCGAAACAGCTGCGACTCGAATTGCCTGCCTCTGTCTGTAGTAATCGTAGAAGGCACACCATGGCGTGCGATCCAAGCGTGCACCAATGCCCGCGCGACAGTCTCTGCCGTCATGTCCCGCACGGGAATGGCATCCGCCCACCGCGAAAAACGATCTACGCAAGTGAGAAGATAACCATACCCGTTCGACGGTGGAAGAGGTCCAACGAGATCAATGTGAATGTGGTCAAACCGAGCGTCAGGCGTAGCGTACGAACCAAGGGGCGCCCTTACATGCCGATGAGTCTTCGAACGCTGACAAGGGATGCATGTGCGAGCCCAACGACGAATGTCACCGTTAATTCCAGGCCACACGAAACGAGTAGCTATAAGTCTCTGTGTAGCTCTCATTCCAGGATGCGACATATTGTGTAACGCATTAAAAACGGCACGGCGCACAGTGGGCCAGGTGTGAGCAAAAGTGCGCCAAAATAGTGACTTGGTCATGGAAATGAAATTGCCTTTTTTCATGTTTTAAGCAAAGAATACAACCTGTATAACATCTCCGAACAATATTTCTTCTCGATATTTATTTTAAGTGGGTCATTTTTCTTCACAAAGTCCAGAAATGGTGATTTTAGGGAACACATTGTGTTAAATGCAATATTACGGTTTTTTCATGATATTTGCCAAACGGCTTGCTTAATCGACCTAAAATTTGAAATGCTCGTTTTATAATAGTTATCCTAAGTTATCATACATTTTAAAGCTAAACTGTTAGTTATGTCGGAATTTTTGTTTAGTAGAATCAAACAAATAATGGGAGAAAATCGATGTATTTTTTCATGCGCAAAAATGGTCAACATTGCTGCCGATTGCTGCGCTAAAAATATCATGATTGCCTTTCTTACAACGTATGCTTTACTTTGATACCACATTTGTCTGCCACCATCTGCCACCTTATGAGTAAGAAGCGGTTTTCCAACCACATGTTCGACCCTTTTTTGCCGAAATCGCCTTTTTTTGCGAAAGAGCGCGCCGTGCGCTCATACCAAAGAACGTTGAGGGCGTAAAACACGTTCGTTGGGATCATACCATTGAAGTATATCACGTTAGTACTTCAATGGCTCATACATAGGCAAACTACATAAGATACAGTTGTACGCTTTTTTCTTTGTTGACACAAGTAGCATCTATAAGAAGTCCTCTGACATTTTGTATAAGATGATGGGACAAGCATATGGATTGTATGAAAGTAGTCAATGGTAGAAGAGAGCTCAAAAATGAAAGGAAAATCACAGAAAGCGAAATTCAAGATAGCGGGTGAGAGAGATAGCAAAAGATAGAAAGAGGTGGAGAAAGAGTGGGGGGAGAGAGGGGGAGAGAAACAAAAAACAGTTTAATGACGTCAGAGAAATTTGTAAATGCTCCAATTGTGTTTTGTTAGGTCCAGAAACCCCTTACAAGTTCCATAAATCAGTGTAATTATAAATCTGTCTATGTGTTACAATGAATATTTTTTATTTATTTTATTTATTTATTCCTGCATGTCTCACAATAAACAAGTTCGTACATATAAAAAAATAAACTGTCATAACATCGAAATAGAAACACACAGAGGTCGGCAATATAAGCTAGAAGCTTGAAGTGATGCCATACCTAAGATTTTACAAATTTTACATATTCTTAAAACATAAATAAACATAAACTAATACATACAAGAAAAAAAAAGTAATAAAAGCAAATATGAAACATTATTTACAAGTAAAGAGAAAGATGATAGTTAAGTCTCTACAGTATGTTCTAGAGCAGGAAGAAATGTAGCAGGTATGATAGAAAGGTACAGTCCATACTGGAAGAGAAATACGTGAAACAGAGAGAGAAAAGAAAAAGTGGGGGAGAGCTGAGAGAGGGGGAGACAGGTGTGAAGATGCCTAGATGTAATTACTTAATAGTGACATGTTATGCCGAATTTCACATACAAATATATATAGAATACTACAATACATGTTATCGTAGGAATTAACAAACCAACTGATTGAACAAAATATCTTACACAAAAACGTTTGCAATGAGCATGCGTTTGACTGCATTTTTAAAAGAGTAAATTGTAGGCAAATTACGTGTTTCAATTAACAAAGAGTTCCAAACGTCTGGACCAGTATGTCTCACTGATTTATGTGCCAGTACTGTACGTGGATTAAACAAATGCAAGTTTGCTGCTTGTCTTGTCGAATAAGAGTGAATTGCATTGTTTTTCAAAAACATAGAAATAAACGAGGCAGGCAAAATGCTATTATTATAACGATACATGAATAAAGAGGTCTGAAGAAAATTAATTTCACCGACTTTAAGACATTTAAATCTAACAAACAACGGATCTGTGTGCTCACGATAGCCAACTCCAGCACAAATTCTTAAAGCCTTTTTCTGTAACAAGTGAATGTCATCTGTTATATTCTTTGACACAGCCCACAGAATATTACAATACGAAATATAAGGCAAAATCAAGGAATTATAAATCATTAATAATATTCTGTCAGACACAAGATATCTTACTCTATATAAAATCCCAATACTCCGAGAAATCGGAGTCATTATACTATTCCGGTGGTCATCCCAGTCTAGCTTCTCATTAATATGAACACCAAGGAACTTAGTACATGCCTTTCTCTCCAATACAACACCATTCAATCTAACAACCAATTGTTGCTCATCACAAATCTTTCTTCCTTTAAAATGAATATAGTTCGTTTTTGATACATTTAGAGCTAACATATTACTTCGAAACCATTGTGTTAACTTAGGAAGCTCAGTATTAATTTTAGTCTCGACTGTATGAATATTACGATGAGAAAGGAAAATGCTTGTATCATCTGCAAATAATATATATTGGAAGGCCGTAGATGCATTACATATATCATTAACATAAATAAGAAACAACAGTGGCCCTAGAATAGAACCTTGAGGGACACCACATTTTAAAGCAAGAATATCAGAATTTACAGAGTTATAACACGTATACTGCCTTCTATTAAATAGATAACTAGAGAACCATTTCAGAGCGATACCCCTCACTCCATAATGCTCCAATTTACACAACAAGATTGAATGGTCGAGAGTGTCAAAAGCTTTACTCAAATCCATAAATACTCCGACCACATGCTGGCGATCAGCAAGGGCTTGTGACACACGGTCATAAAACTTTAGCAAGGCAAGGTCAGTTGAATGTGCTTTACGAAAACCATACTGGTCTGGATTGAGCAACTCATGTTTGTCTAAGAATGCATAGAGCCTATTATAAACAACTCTCTCTAATAACTTTGAAAAACTTGACAAAATTGAAATTGGTCTATAATTACATACATTCATAACATTATCTTTTTTATGAACAGGAACAACTTTAGCAAGCTTTAAAAAAGAAGGAAATACTCCAGTTACCAGAGAGAGATTACAAATATGTGCCAGGGGGACTAAAATCAGCCCAATGACCTGTTTCAAAAAGGAAGTACTTATCTCATCGTGCCCGCAAGAGTTACTATTTTTCAATAAAAATACAATATCAAGTATCTCAAACGAATCCACAGGCTTAAAAAAGAGGGATGCTTGGGATGGGTCAACAAGGTACTCTTTGTAATTTGTCCCATTACTATCTATTTTCCTTGCTTGATTAAGCCCAATATTAGCAAAATAATTATTAAATACGTTAGCAATTTCTCCTGGATCGACAATTTCTTTATCATCATTTACAATTTTGTGAGGAGCTTCCGTTCGGTTGCGCTTACACAAAATGTCTTTCACAACTCTCCAGGTAGAGGACATATTGCCGCTCGCACTTTCAAATTTTCTCGAATAAAATAATTTCCGTGAAGACCTTATAATAGATGTCAATTTATTACGATATTTCTTATACTTCTCAACATTCACAAGTGAGGATTTCTTTAAACTCCTTTTATATAAAACATTTCTCCTTTTAATAGATTGAAGAATTCCTTTCGTAATCCAAGGTTGTCTCCCTTTCTTTACTTTAATGCGTTCCAAGGGTATGTACTTATCAAAATAACAAGAAAATTTTCTCAAAAAGAACTCAAAGGCTTGCTCAACATTATCACAAGCTATTACATCAGCCCATTCTTCTAAGAATCAGAAAACAGTATTTTGATGACGTCAGAGAAATTTGTAAATGCTCCAAGTGTGTTTATTAGGTACAGAAACCCCTTATAAGTTCCACTAATCAGTGTAATATCAATCTGTCTATGTGTTACAATGAGTATTTGCCTTGTCCAATCAGAAAACAGTATTTTGATGACGTCAGAGAAATTTGAAAATGCTCCAACTGTGTTTCTTAGGTCCAGGAACCCTTATAAGTTGCACTAATCAGTGTAATCTGAACCTGTCTATGTGTCACAATGAATATTTGCCTTGTCCAATCAGAGAACAGTATTTTGATGACGTCACACGGATTTGAAAATACTCCCATCGAATTCTATGGGTCTGAAAATCCTTAGTTCCTTTAAACTGGAACTTCATTAACCTTCTTCAATGAGTAATTAATTTTGGCACACTTTGAAACGGTTCTGGCCCACTGTGCGTCGTCGCCTCTACACGCTGCCGGCGCCCGCGTTTCCCGCAAGAGGTGGAACAGGGCGATAATCACTCTCGGGAGCCTCCGCAGGAAAATCGCATGGAGCGATGCATGACCTGGCCCTCGAACCATGCTTCCAGTGGTACCAACACAATCCGTTGGCCTGCTGGCGACTGTACGATCGAGACCGCGGGCGATCACACTGATTGGCAGGTGATGGATGTCGGCGGAAGCCTGCCGGGGGCCGAGAGGAGGTGTAGATGGCGCTGTGACGCTCGCTACCACCGGTGTAGGTGAACCTACCTCGCATATCTTATCAGCAATGTCCGCCAACTGAGCCAACGACATGGTATCCCTACTCGATGCCAATATTGACTGCACATGATGAGGCATCCGCTGCAAAAACAACTTTTAAAGATGGAGTCCGGAAGCTTTTTCCCACCCGGTAGTTGCTCCATGCGGCGGAGAAACTGTGAAGGTTTGCGGTCACCGAGCTCTTCCTGTGTAAGGAGCCGCTGAAGCCTTTCTTGCTCTGAAGCCGACGTCCGCTTGATCAGCTCTTCGCGCAACACCACTTATGGATGGTCTTTAGGCGGCGAAATCAATATGTCCCGAATCTCCTGAGCAAACTGAGGCTGCAAACCGGACACTACATATGCAAACTTGGTCGCCTCACTAGTCACACCCCGGGTCAGAAATTGGGCCTCAATCTGCGCGAACCAGATCTCCGGGTCGGCCGGATAATAAGGCGGGAGCTTCAAACTAACCGCGGCCAAGACTGCAGGCGACGGGGCGGTTGCCTGCGCCGGAGCGGCGGCGGTGTCGTCTACGTCAGACATGCCACTGCACGCGAGCACAAATCCAAAATGCAAAAAAACTGTTGGTACGACTCTAATTATCAGAATAAAACAAAGGGTCACCAATGTAGAAATGTATAGTTACTGTTACTATTCCCACTCACCAACAGCTCTGTCAGGCTCGGAATTGAGGAACTCGGGACTTGGAAGAACTCCGTGAAGTTGTAGACGATCGAGGTCGCTTCCAAAAACAAAATGGCGTCTCGCTAGGTGTCTTTCCTGTTCGAAGAGTCAGCTCACTCGACGCACACAAAATGAACGCGTTTCTACTGTGTCGCTACTTAGCTAGAAGATACACATAAACGCGATTCTAACTTATAAAATATTGCGCTAACACCTCGGTCAGCGCAAGCAGAAAGTATGCTAGAGCTATGAAAATCCAATCTTTGGTGAACGAAAGAATCCCTGGAACTTTCAGGGGTAAAGTCACTAAAACGCGAAGACGAAAAAGTACGCATTCACTAAACTGACGCTAGCGGGAATCCGCTGGTTTTACTGCCCGAACTCTGGGGTAGAACGTTCTAACAAAAGTCGCCGACTGCCACAATAATTCTGCGTGCGAACCGGAAGGTGAGATATAGAAGAGTGGGGAGAAAACCTCCGATCTATCGACCGGCGAAACTCGCCGCGATGCGTGTTCAGCTCTCATTGGCTCCAAAGGTCGCCGTTGCCATCACAACGAGTGCTGACCTCGGCAAACTCTTAATGGCGATGTCCAACATATTAAGAAATTAAGAGCTGCTACAGTAGCCCCCTCCCAGATTGCGAACGTCCCGAACGAAGAAGCGATCGATGCCAAAAGATACCCCTCAACCAGTATCATAACTTGTGAACCTAGTAGGAAAACGGACCCTTCTACCCGACCTCGTTGCTCGCTCTGGCGGCGGCGTCGTAGTCGTGGTTGCATCTGCAGCTACGCGAAGAGTACTATCTGGAACAGTGCCGTCAACAGCAGGGGCCAGAAAGGCCACCTTAAGGCGATCAATGCTAAATGTATCTTCCTTCCCACGGGCATCCAACACAAAATACTTAGGAGTCCTGCGTATCACCTTGTAAGGCCCGTCGTACTGTGGCTGTAGCGATGGACGCACTGCATCGCACCGACCAAAAACATGGGAACAGTCCTTAAGTCCGTCAGGCACATGCGAAGAAACGTTCTGTGTCCGTGCCTGCGCTGGGTGGGCTTCTGCCATGTAATCTCGCAATCGGTGCACATAGTTAGTCCGATCAGGTACCAATTCTGGCGCAGAGGGCGCCACCATCTGTCCTGGCACCCTAAGCGTCGCTCCATACACTATCTCTGCCGGAGTACATCCCAAATCCTCCTTTACCGTGGAACGAATTCCAAGGAGAACGATGGGTAAACACTCAAACCATCAGTTGGGCTGCTGATGAGCTCGAAGCGCTGCCTTGAGTTGCCTGTGGAAACGCTCCACTAAGCCATTAGCCGCTGGGTGATAAGCCGTCGTACGTGTGCGTGTGCTTCCCAACAGTGCCGCAAGCTCGCGAAACAGCTGCGACTCGAATTGCCTGCCTCTGTCTGTAGTAATCGTAGAAGGCACACCATGGCGTGCGATTCAAGCGTGCACCAATGCCCGCGCGACAGTCTCTGCCGTCATGTCCCGCACGGGAATGGCATCCGCCCACCGCGAAAAACGATCTACGCAAGTAAGAAGATAACCATACCCGTTCGACGGTGGAAGAGGTCCAACGAGATCAATGTGAATGTGGTCAAACCGAGCGTCAGGCGTAGCGTACGAACCAAGGGGCGCCCTTACATGCCGATGAGTCTTCGAACGCTGACAAGGGATGCATGTGCGAGCCCAACGACGAATGTCACCGTTAATTTTAATGTAGAATATGCACAAGAGTATAAGAAATATAGAAATACATTAACAACGGTACTGAGGAATGCTAAACGAATGTATTACAGTAAGTTATTTGATGAAAATAAGCATGATACAGGTAAAACATGGAAAACAATAAACGAGTTGATTAGTGGAAGAGGAAAGTCTAAAAATACTGAAATAGATGAGTTAGTTTTACCGTCGGATCGTATTGGTGGAGCTGCTAGAGTTGTGTCCTCTGAGAGAGACATAGCCGAGGAGCTAAATAATTATTTTGTCACTATTGGGTCAAACTTAGCAAGGAAAATTCCAAATGTATGTTTTAGTTATAAGGAGTACTTAGGGAGAAGAAATGACAAATCGTTGTTTTGGAAACCCGTTACAGAAGGGGAAGTTTTGGATTATTTGTGTGGTCTAGACAGTAAGAAAACTCATGGATATGATAATCTACCAGTAAGACTGATAAAGGATGCAGCTAATTTTATTGATGTACCATTGACTTACATTTTTAATTTGTCACTAGAAACGGGTACTTTTCCTGATTGTCTTAAGGTAGCTGAGGTGACACCTATTTATAAAAAAGGGGCAAAGGCGGAACCAGGAAATTATAGGCCTATATCAGTTTTACCTGTTGTTGGAAAAATATTTGAGAGAATTGTAAATGTTCGTTTAATAGATTTTTTGGAGACTAGTGATATTTTGTATAAGCATCAGTATGGATTCCGTAAGAAATATAGTACTAAATTATCTTTGATTAATCTTATTAATACACTTATGAGATCAATGGATGAAGGTAAAGTTACTCTTGGTATATTTATAGATTTTCAAAAGGCATTCGATACTATAAATCATGATATTCTTTTAGAAAAGATGGCACATTATGGTATTCGTGGTGTTGCGTTACAATGGTTTGTTAATTATCTTTTGAATCGCTCTCAGGTGTTATGCTATAAGGAGGCAACATCTGCCAGGAAGAATATAACGTGCGGTGTACCACAGGGGTCAGTTCTTGGTCCTACATTGTTTTTGATTTATATTAATGATTTACCACGTTCTACTAACTATTTTAATTTTAGATTGTTTGCTGACGATTCAAATATTTTCCATACTTATGATGCTAGTCGAACGGAAATTGATATAAATGAAGTTAATGAGCAGTTAAACGAAGTTCAAAAATGGTGTAACGCTAATAAGCTCACTATTAACTTAAAGAAAACTAATTATATGTTTATTAAAAGTAAAAGGCAGATCGTTAATATAAATAGTGTCCTTAGACTGTCCGATACAGATATAAGTGAAGTGAGTGTGGCATCTTTTGTAGGAGTTCAAATTGATAGCACCTTGACTTGGAAACACCATATTGAATGTGTAAACAAGAGTGTACGGAGAAAAGTGGGCTTGCTCTTTAAGCTGAGATATTTTGTGCCTCAGTATATTCTTGTGCTCTTATATAAACGTTTTATACAACCCCACATACTGTATGGAATAGAGGTGTGGGGGAGTAGCTATAAATCTCACTTGAATTGTATTAATTTATCCCAAAAGATGGCTGTGCGAGCGATTACATTCTCATTATTTAGAACATCCTCAAAACCACTGTTTCAAAACTTGAGGATATTGGACGTGTTTAGCTTGCATGAACTTGCAGTTTCAACATTTGTGTATGATTTGTTCGTAGGAAATTCACCACAATTATTACTAGAATATTGTGAAGTGCTACATCATACTTATAGAACCAGAGGGAAAGAAAACTTTCTGTTACGCTTGCCGATATGTAGGACAACTGAAGGGACATTCTCCATTTCTTTTGTTGGGTCAAAACTTTGGAACAGTTTGCCTCAGGAGATTAAAGAAAAAAAAAACAGATATTTATTTCGTAAGGCCCTCACAATGTATTTGGTAAATAAATAAATAATTGTATATGCTTGGTTAGAAATGCCTTTGGTAGAATGTATACAATGTATACCTCATTAATTATAATGATTCTTTTATATGAAAGTTATTTTACAGTGAAGTTATTTTATACTGTCATGTGTATTATAGTTTAGTTTATACTATACAATAGAGAGGACCGATCTCGACTAGCACTTGTGCTAACTTTCGGTTCTCCTTTAGCGACAACTTGATTTTTGATCTAACGCATTTTAGGTAGATACACGTCTGACATTTTTATTTTTACTTTAATTGTTTTGTTAAGTATGTACAGTAATTATTTGTGATAATTTTGTCTTACATGTATTTGATGATGATGATGTATTTTTTGTTGTTGTTAATAAAACTTCAAACTTCAAACTTCAATTCCAGGCCACACGAAACGAGTAGCTATAAGTCTCTGTGTAGCTTTCATTCCAGGATGCGACATATTGTGTAACGCGTCAAAAACGGCACGGCGATGCTGAGCGGGAACAAAAGGACGCTCATGACCCGTTGAAACGTCACACCAAATGTGTCCATCAGAAGACGGGAGCGGCACCTGCTGGAACAAACAGTGAAGTAGACTGTTGAATCTCGGCCCAGCCGGCGTCGTCCTCCTGGTCGCTGGCCAACTGACGAAAATCGATAGTGGCTAAAGTGTGTAACGCGTCGACATGAAAACGCGACAACGCATCCGCCGCTGCGTTGTCAGCCCCCTAACATGGCGAATATCACTAGTGAACTGCGATATGTAGTCCAGATGTCGAAGATCTCGCGGTGAATGGCGTTCCGGCTTGGTGTGCAGCGCAAAGGTAAGTGGCTTGTGGTCAGTGTAGATAGCAAACGTACGGCCCTCCAGGAAATGGCAGAAATGCTTCACGCTCAAAAGCGCAGCTAAAAGTTCACGGCCAACAGCACTGTACTTAGTCTCTGCTGATTGCAGGCGCTTGGAGAAAAATGCCAACGGTTGCCATGCGCCGTCAATCTGCTGCTGCACAACCCCCCCAACACCCACGTCAGAAGCATCGACGATCAAAGACAACGGTGCGCCAGGACGAGAATGAGCCAGGAGTGTGGCATGGGCCAGAACCTCTTTCGCATGGTTGAATGCAGCCAATACAACCTCATCCAGGGTGATGGACTCATTCTTCTTCTTCCTACTCTTGAGTAGATCGGTCAAGGGTTGCAGGATAACAGCGCAGTGTGGAAGAAAACGCCGGTAAAAGTTCACCAAACCCAGGAACTCGCGCAGCTTCCGCAGGGAGGTCGGCGCTGGGAACTCCCTGATGGACTGGACCTTGCTGTCCATCGGTGCGATGCCCTGCGCGCTGATGTGATGACCCAAGAACATCAACGATGACGCCCCGAACACGCACTTGTCCGGATTGATGATTATGCCGTACGCTGCCAACCGCTCGAAAAGCATGGTGAGATGCTGGTCATGCTCGTCCAACGAAGTACTGCTAACCAACAAGTCATCGATGTATGCATACACGAAAGGCAGGTCATGAAGGGCCTAGTCTATGAAACGTTGAAATGTATGCGCCGCATTGCGAAGACCGAACGGCATACGTACAAATTCGAACAAACCAAACGGCGTAGTGATCGCCGTCTTATGCACGTCTGCATGTTCCACAGGAATCTGGTGGTACGCTCTCACCAAGTCAAGCTTGGAAAACACCTTTTTCCCGTGGAGCGTCGCAGCAAAGTCCTGCAGGTGTGGAATCGGGTACCGATCTGGAACAGTTGCGGTGTTCAAAGCACCATAGTCACCACACGGTCTCCAATCACCTGGAGTCTTCTTGGGCACATATGCAGAGGGGATGACCAATTACTGCTCGAAGGCCGAATTATACCCAGCTCCTGCATGTGCTCAAACTCTGCTCGGGCGATCGAATGCCGATCAGCTGCCAAACGACGTGGACGTGCTGCTACCGGCGGGCCTTTGGTAACGATGTGATGCGTGGTGGTATGCTTCACCGCGCTGTCTGTGTACACTGGCTTAGTTATGGAAGGATAACCACGAAGAATGGCGTGAAACCTATCACCCACGCTGGGCCGCAGAGCCGGGCCGATAGAGGACAAAGAAGTGGCGATAGCGGCGATGCTTAGCGTAGTGGTAGTGTCCCTCAATCGATTCCTCCCCAAATCCACGAGCAGACCAAAATTGCGCAAGAAGTCCACTCCCAAAATTAGCTGCTGGACATCCGCAATGTAGAACACCCAGCGGAAGGTTCGCCGCAAACCAATATCCAGCGTAATCGAACGTTGCCCGTACGTGCGTATAATTGACGAATTAGCTGCATGCAAACAAGGACTGCCAACCGACGGATGCTGTCCGCGATCCTGTGGACGAGGGGGATACACCGACACCTCTGCCCCTGTGTCCACCAAAAAACTGGTGCCCGTGCCCTTGTCCTGCACAAAAAACAAACGACTCTCAATGCTACTGGTGCCGCGCAACGTCGTCGCCTCTACACGCTGCCGGCGCCCGCGTTTCCCGCACGAGGTGGAACAGGGCGATAATCACTCTCGGGAGCCTCCGCAGGAAAATCGCATGGAGCGATGCATGACCTGGCCCTCGAACCATGCTTCCAGTGGTACCAACACAATCCGTTGGCCTGCTGGCGACTGTACGATCGAGACCGCGGGCGATCACGCTAATTGGCAGGTGATGGTGGTCGAAACGGACGACGACCCCGGTGCTGCCCAAGCTGTGTAGTCAACGACTGCACCTGTAGCGTAAGGCGCTGTACCTGCTGGGATAACTGCTGGATGTCGGCGGAAGCCTGCTGGGGGCCGAGAGGAGGTGTAGATGGCGCTGTGACGCTCGCTACAACCGGTGTAGGTGAACCTACCTCGCATATCTTATCAGCAATGTCCGCCAACTGAGCCAACGACATGGTATCCCAACTCGATGCCAATATTGACTGCACATGATGAGGCATCCGCTGCAAAAACAACTGTTTAAAGATGGAGTCCGTGAAGGTTTGCGGTCACCGAGCTCTTCCTGTGTAAGGAGCCGCTGAAGCCTTTCTTGCTCCGAAGCCTACGTCCGCTTGATCAGCTCTTCGCGCAACACCACATATGGATGGTCTTTAGGCGGCGAAATCAATATGTCCCGAATCTCCTTAGCAAACTAAGGCTGCAAACCGGACACTACATATGCAAACTTGGTCGCCTCACTAGTCACACCCCGGGTCAGAAATTGGGTCTCAATCTGCGCGAACCAGATCTCCGGGTCGGCCGGCTAATAAGGCGGGAGCTGGGAACTCAAAGATGTAGAAATGTGTGGGTGTAAATTGTGTATGGATTTGGAATGCGTGTTCACACCACATATCACCATTTTTATTTTTAGCTACAAGGAAGCAAGGTTGAAGAAAATAAAACAAGAAAGAAAGTGAATTCCTTTTTCGTAAATAAGTTGTCAGCCCCCCTAACATGCGTTGTCAGCCCCCCTAACATTACTATCTGTCAGGCTGGGAATTGAGGAACTCGGGACTTGGAAGAACTCCGTGAAGTTGTAGACGATCGAGGTCGCTTCCAAAAACAAAATGGCGTCCCGCTAGGTGTCTTTCCTGTGCTAACGCGGTTTTCGAAGAGTCAGCTCACTCGACGCACACAAAGCATACCACCACGCATCACATCGTCACCAAAGGCCCGCCGGTAGCAGCACGTCCACGGCGTTTGGCAGCTGATCGGCATTCGATCGCCCGAGCAGAGTTTGAGCACATGCAGGAGCTGGGTATAATTCGGCCTTCGAGCAGTAATTGGTCATCCCCTCTGCATATGGTGCCCAAGAAGACTCCAGGTGATTGGAGACCGTGTGGTGACTATCGTGCTCTGAACACCGCAACTGTAAGTTCCAGATCGGTACCCGATTGCACACCTGCAGGACTTTGCTGCGACGCTCCACGGGAAAAAGTTGTTTTCCAAGCTTGACTTGGTGAGAGCGTACCACCAGATTCCTGTGGAACCTGCAGACGTGCATAAGACGGCGATCACTACGCCATTTGGTTTGTTCGAATTTGTACGTATGTCGTTCGGTCTTCGCAATGCGGCGCAGACATTTCAACGTTTCATAGACGAGGCCCTTCATGACCTGCCTTTCGTGTATGCATAAATCGATGACTTGTTGGTTAGCAGTACTTCGTTGGACGAGCATGACCAGCATCTCACCATGCTTTTCGAGGGGTTGGCAGCGTACGCCATAATCATCAATCCGGACAAGTGCGTGTTCGGGGCGTCATCGTTGACGTTCTTGGGTCATCACATCAGCGTGCAGGGCATCGCACCGATGGACAGTAAGGTCCAGTCCATCAGGGAGTTCCCAGCGCCGACCTCCCTGCGGAAGCCGCGCGAGTTCCTGGGTTTGGTGAACTTTTACCGGCGTTTTCTTCCACACTGCGCTGATATCGTGCAACCCTTGACCGATCTACTCAAGAGTAGGAAGAAGAAAAATGAGTCCATCACCCTGGATGAGGTTGCGTTGGCTGCATTCAACCATGCGAAAGAGGTTCTGGCCCATGCTACACTCCTGGCTCATCCTCGTCCTGGCGCACCGTTGTCTTTGATCGTCGATGCTTCTGACTTGGTTGTTGGGGAGGTTGTGCAGCAGCAGATTGACGGCGCATGGCAACCGTTGGCATTTTTCTCCAAGCGCCTGCAACCAGCAGAGACTTAGTACAGTGTTTTTGGCCGTGAACTTTTAGCTGCGTTTTTGAGCGTGAAGAATTTCTGCCATTTCCTGGAGGGCCGTACGTTTGCTATCTTCACTGACCACAAGCCACTTACCTTTGCGCTGCACACCAAGCCGGATCGCCATTCACCGCGAGATCTTCGACATCTGGACTACATATCGCAGTTCACTAGTGATATTCGCCATGTTAGGGGGGCTGACAACGCAGCGGCGGATGCGTTGTCGCGTTTTCATGTCGACGCGTTACACACTTCAGCCACTATCGATTTTCGTCAGTTTGCCAGCGACCAGGAGGACGACGCCGGCTGGGCCGAGATTCAACAGTCTACTTCAATGTCGTTCCAGCAGGTGCCGCTCCCGTCTTCTGATGGACACATTTGGTGTGACGTTTCAACGGGTCATGAACGTCCTTTTGTTCCCGCTCAGCATCGCCGTGCCGTTTATGACGCGTTACACAATATGTCGCATCCTGGAATGAGAGCTACACAGAGACTTATAGCTACTCGTTTCGTGTGGCCTGGAATCAACGGTGACATTCGTCGTTGGGCTCGCACATGCATCCCTTGTCAGCGTTCGAAGACTCATCGACATGTAAGGGCGCCCCTCGGTTCGTACGCTACGCCTGAAGCTCGGTTTGACCACATTCACATTGATCTCGTTGGACCTCTTCCACCGTCGAACGGGTATGGTTATCTTCTCACTTGCGTAGATCGTTTTTTGCGGTGGGCGGATGCCATTCCCGTGTGGGACATGACGGCAGAGACTGTCGCGCGGGCATTGGTGCACGCTTGGATCGCACGCCATGGTGTGCCTTCTACGATTACTACAGACAGAGGCAGGCAATTCGAGTCGCAGCTGTTTCGCGAGCTTGCGGCACTGTTGGGAAGCACACGCACACGTACGACGGCTTATCACCCAGCGGCTAATGGCTTAGTGGAGCGTTTCCACAGGCAACTCAAGGCAGCGCTTCGAGCTCATCAGCAGCCCAACCGGTGGTTTGAGTGTTTACCCATCGTTCTCCTTGGAATTCGTTCCACGGTAAAGGAGGATTTGGGATGTACTCCGGCAGAGATGGACGTATGGAGCGACGCTTAGGCTGCCATGACAGATGGTGGCGCCCTCTGCGCCAGAATAGGTACCTGATCCGACTAACTATGTGCACCGATTGCGAGATTAGATGGCAGACGCCCACCCAGCGCAGGCACGGACACAGAACGTTTCTTCGCATGTGCCTGACGGACTTAAGGACTGTTCCCATGTTTTTGTTCGGTGCGATGCAGTGCGTCCTTCGCTACAGCCACAGTACGACGGGCCTTACAAGATGATACGCAGGACTCCTAAGTATTTTGTGTTGGATGCCCGTGGGAAGGAAGATACATTTAGCATTGATCGCCTTAAGGTGGCCTTTCTGGCCCCTGCTGTTGACGGCACTGTTCCAGATAGTACTCTTCGCGTAGCTGCAGATGCAACCACGACTACGACGCCGCCGCAAGAGCGACAACGAGGTCGGGTAGAAGGGTCCGTTTCCCTGCTAGGTTCGCAAGTTATGATACTGGTTGAGAGGTATCTTTTGGCATCGATCGCTTCTTCGTTCGGGACGTTCGCAATCTAGGAGGGGGCTACTGTAGTAGCTCTTAATTTCTTAATATGTTGGACATCGCAATTAAGAGTTTGCCGAGGTCAGCACTCTTGTGTTAATTAGCATATTAAGCGTTGTGATGGCAACGGCGACCTTTGGAGCCAATGAGAGCTGAACACGCATCGCGGCGAGTTTCGTGTGGCCTGGAATTAACGGTGACATTCGTCGTTGGGCTCGCACATGTCTCAGCAATCAGGATATTAAAAAAATATATATATTTTTTGTTAAAACACGCTACGTAAACAACGTATAACTTTGCACATTTTAAGGGACAGTCCCTCTTTTACATAACGTCTGAACAGTTTCCAGTTGAAGGATGGGGATGAATGAAACACCAAAAAAAATCAGATCGAACAGCCCTATAATTCGGATTCTACGAATGAAAAACAAATGCGTCCCTCCATCAGACTATATATCGGTCAATAAAAGAGTTTAACTGATTTAGCATAATATTACAACTATATTTTACTTATTCTTGTAAAGGAATTGTGAAGCCGACATTTGTAAAGGTATGTCACGGAAAAAATCTCAAAAATGAAGAATATGTAATTACATGTAGTCAGTTTAAGCGAGGTTTGGTTATTTTGCCTAGTGTGCGGTCATACTATTCTGATTTGTGCACGGGTCACGTAGCTACCATGGGTCGCAGAAGTTTGTGGAATCCGTGTACGAACTTCCTCACTGGGTGAATATACATATAATGCACAATTAAAATTGGACGACAGTTTATTAGTTTTAGGTCTATAACTCCACGAAAAAGAGATTTCAAGCCCTAATTTTTTCAGGCATGCAATTAAATGACATTTTCTTTCAGATGGATCGATTAATTTGAGTAATAAGGACATGAACATGCTCAAATTAACACGGGAGTAAATAGCGGATTCCAGAAATGTGGTGTACTTTAAAATAAACTTAACTGTCGCCGGCCGGCCTCATGATGAGGGCGTTGTTGCTATACCCAGTATTTTTATATCGATGATGAAAACGATGGAATAGAGTTGCGCTGCGTCCGGGTCGTTTAAGGTTACATGATACTGCCACACAAATATCACGTACACCATTTCTTTTTGTCGATGAAATATATTTTTTAGCTGTCATTAACAAATTTGGAAAATAAAATAAAAGCAGAATGTCCGAATATCATTATGCATACATACCATTCATTGTGCAAAGGAAAGTTTAAATAAATTAGTTATATTGCCCTAACTAAATCATTATAGTTACAGCATAACCATGATAACGGAAACTAGACAAATATAAAATAAATGAAAAACAAGATAATACGATTTACGCCATCTAGATACTATTTCTGAAAACAATCCCTTTTTAAATGAATGGCAATTGCATTTAATTGCATTTAAATACGGGATCACACGTACAAGATAAAGCGTATATATGTACGAATATCAACATAAACAAGTGTATAATTATATAGACGCTGGTACGGTACACGTTGACTTTTGAATCGTCTTTTACCGTCTTGCCTAACATGAAAGATGATTTAGCTGTACTCTGCGTGCCTCTTATATAATGTATGGCAGAAGGTTAAATGAAGGCAGTGGGGGTTTCCCAAGTCTCTTTCCACGAAAAGATGACCATTATTTGTACTCTCTATAATCCCTACAGACTGTCCTTCGATGTTCTCCATTTTCCAAGCACATAAGCCGATTATCTTGCTTTTGGAAACAGAAGGATAGCCTTCAAAGTTTTTCAATACATATTTTGTCACTAAAAATACAAAAGAAAACAAAACAACAGGCGTTATACAAAGTTTAAAGAGTTTTAGTCGTAACATTCTCTAAAATGTACACAACTTCAGGTATGTGCATATTGCCAGGAACAAGATTTACCGAATTGAATGTTCACAATGCCTGGATCGATGTCATTTCTAGTCTGATGATGTCCCTGTCTGTGTCACTTTCATTCAAGGGCGTCGATTTCTTCTCGCCATTGGGGGGATGATTCGTCATTTTGACCATCTCTGGCGAGGGAGCGAAGCGACAACCCAGCAGCGTGCCCGGGTTTTTATGGCTGAGGGGGGGGGGGGGGGGGGGGGGGGGCTACTACTAGCCACATGCAGCCGCCAGAGCCCCCCAAAAGTGCATCCATCCATTACATTCACAATCAAGTCCAGTGCCCACGCAACGCGTCACAGCCTCCTGGATGTAGGGGAATCCCCTTTCATGACTCATCTGCCTTATTACGCGTGTGACCTAGATGATGATAAACACTAATCTCCTGATTTTAATAATCACATGTTCATGCCAACATCATCATCATTATCATCATCATCACCATCATCACGGTCACTAACACCGGCGTCATTACAAGTGTGTAAACACTCGGCATAATCACCAACATCCTTCTATATACTTCCGATCATCAGTTTCAGTTTCAACATCATCATCATCATCGTCATCATCACTGAAACCATCGCTGATCTCATCACCTAACTGCTGTATAAGCATATTCAAAAGCACTATCATCACCTGAAAATGGTCAACCTCACAATAATCAGTTACCATAGATAACTTAGAATAAT
The DNA here is from genome assembly GCA_037951105.1 of Echinarachnius parma. NCBI lineage: Eukaryota > Metazoa > Echinodermata > Echinoidea > Clypeasteroida > Echinarachniidae > Echinarachnius > Echinarachnius parma. The sequence goes on along the minus strand of JBAMJV010002889.1, from coordinate 5,149 downwards.
TACGCAGTCGTTGCCACCACATAGCCGTTCTCGTAAAAGTATCACCATCGTGTCATCAACATCATACGTATTATTACGATAATCATTAAAGCCGCCGTCGTCATAATCATACATAGATAGATAGATATATCGGTTTTATTGAACACATAAAAAAAAATCACAAATCATCATCATAATTAATCATTTTTATAGTCAGCATCATCTTATTCAATATCATTTTCAAGCACAAACGCGCAAACACACCTTCAGTGTATTTAGTAGTCTTGATGGCAAATGTTTAATACGGCATTAAACTAATAATGATGGGTCATTTTTTATGTTAAAGAAGGCGTCCTTATGTATGGAAGGTTTGTACGTGTATCAATCGTGATTCCGGCTAAACCTGAACTTACACAGTCATTACCAATTATATTGATGAAATTGTTTCCACCAAATGCCATGTTAATGTTAGCATGTCTATAGAAGAAGTTAAATGTCTAAAAGGAATTTCCTAAACACACAGGTCAAACGGTTACGGTTTAAAACAAAAGTCGCAAACAAGGTCAAAAGGAAGACATACGAAGAATAAAAAAGTATTGCAACGCCATTATTTTGTAGTGTGTAGGGGGGGGGGATTTCCAAGTGCTTATTTCCCTTGCCGACTGTTATAGACATCGGACATGAATACCCTTTCCAATCCTCTACTCAAACATCTCAACATTATCCTAATCATCCTCATGGTCGTTTACATCATCATCATAATCAACTACACAATCGCCAACATCATCATCCTCATCATCATCTTCATGTAATAGGCCTCATAAAACGGGACAAGGATATCCTTCTCCTCTATTCAAACATCTAAATATCGTCATATTCATCATCATCATCATCATAACCCAACACACTCGTCATCATCTACATCATCATAACCAACACCTCATTCGTCATCGTCAACATCATCATAATCAACAACACAATCGCTAAAATCATCATCATCATATGTCGACCGTTATGTAATAGGCCTCAGAAAACGGGACAAAGATATCCTTCCCCTCTATTCAAACATGTAAATATCTTAAGAACGTCGTTTCCATCATCATTTTCAACAACACGATCGTCATTATAAGCATCATCATCTTCATCATAATTAATGTTATTTTGTAAGAATTAAGTTATTGAGATTTTTGGAATGCGCATAATTATAGAATAAGTTATTATTATTATGCGCTAAAGAATTTTTTACTATTATTATTATTATCATAACACAACACACTCGTCATCATCTACATCATCATCATGCCATTCGATCAATGTTATCTGATATCCACATCCATCAGCATGATTCACCGTCTCTCTTTATACCGCCTTCGTGATCTTCCTCCCATTCTTATTGCGATTAATAAAACAATACTTTTTGCCTTATGACTTGAACTTTATTTACAAATTGTCAAAATTGGCCGCTGGTTGAGTGGTGTAAGTCTGTGTGTGTGTTTGTGTGTGTAGGGGGGGGGGGGGGGGGGTCCGTCGCTGATTTAGACCACTGATTTAGTTTTGTAAGCAGGGAGTTGGGGTCGTCAAAGGTAAAATGGACCAATCGCTGCCCGAGACCGAGAACGAAAAAGAGTGGACCTTTCTGAATTGGGGGGGGGGGGGGGGGGGGGGGGGGTGTACGCACCCAACACACCCTACGGGACTCCCAAATACACGAATATACTGTATACACCTAGGCATTTATGACCTAGGCATACGGTATCACATGTTCTATATGTTTTTCGGCCAATTTCGTAAGCTTCTCATTGGTTTCAATAAGCGTGTCATTCAATTTCGCGAAATTGAACTGAAGGCCTGCAATTATGGTTTAAAATTGGCAATTATGGTTTAAAATTGCATTATGTTCATACAATTTAGCTCTTCGGTCAAAGGGATCGATAGTTGAGTTTTGGCAAAGAGGGGCACTTTACAAAATATTTTTTGTGAGATAATGAAAAAACTGACTGTCAAATTTGAAAGAATATTCAATTTTAATGACAAAATAAACTTGATTTGATCAAAATTTGTTCAGAAATGGCTGAAATATCCATAAACATATTAGTATTCAAAAGATTCTCCACCAGGGGATATTTTGTCTTTTTAGACAACATTTTAGAAATGCTCATAGACTTCTTCGAAAAAAATTTAAATAGGCTTTTAAAAAGTTGGTGATGATATCTCTATTAACTCATTATTTTTTACAAAACATCAAAGGCACAATTTTGTATGAAAATGGCTAAAACCAATGAGTTCTTTTTAAAAGAGCGCCCTCTTCAGTTGTAACGTTTTCTTCAATCCGAAAGGGTCAATATATACGAACCCCGTATAAATTTTGGATTAACGAAACCTCAGGTATACGAAATGTGTGTGTTCGGAATAACGAACCGCACCCTCACTTACATACATGTTCTTCCAGTCATAACGTAGGTATCATTAAAGGGAAATTTTCCCCATCATCTATTTACCTTTGATAAATTTCTCTACACATTAAAACATAATTTCATGCAAATATGTCCAATGTTTGCCTTCTGAACAAAGGAGGGGCATCATTCAAAGTCAATCGCTGTATGGGCTATTCCCATCAATCGCGTATAGCATGAAGACTGCCATTATATTGTTTGAACCCCGGATTTTGAATTGTTCTCCCCGAAATGCTACGTCAAACCCGAACAAACAAGCTCCGCCTCTTTTTGTTAGCTCTCACAGCTCGCGCGGTTTGTGCACAAACACAATGCAAAACGTGAGCCAACAAAAAGAGTAGTTCGGGTTTGACGTCACATTTTAGAGCGATCCGATTTTCATAAACATCAATGGCAGCCTCCTTGGTGTTCGCGATGAATGGGATTATCACGTACAGCGAGTGACTATGAATGATGCTCATCCCTTGCTCAAAAGGCCAATGTTGGTCGTATTTGCATGAAATTGTGTTTTAATGTTTAGAGAACATAATCAAGGGTAATTATATGTTGGGGAAAATGTCCTTTTAAACGAAGCTCCCTACCTAAATGGTTGGATGGTCAAGGGAATTGAAATCGAGATTTGTGTGTGCATAATAGAGACCATTTCGCGTCTTGTCCTATACGGTCAACAGTTTAGTTTGAAGCAAAGAAACTAACCTAACTTTGTTTTGTAATAAATAATCATGTCCGTTATTATAACAAACAATTTGTATTTGCATACAATGATCGCCTTGAGTATCTCCTTCCCGTTTAAATTGTTTGCATTCATAATTGAATGTGAGTTCTGTTATAATGGTTTAATAGTTTAATAGATATGACTAGTTTCATAACTGCATGTGACGATTTATATATGTGAAATGTATATATTGTATGTTTTTTGTATAGACTATGTGACAATGCATTACATTTTAGATGAGTGTGTTGGTACAGCTCAGTCATTATTTTCATACTGATATCATGAAATGGTTGTGACAAAGTTGATGATAATACAAAAGAACACATTCCTAGTTTCGGGAGCTTGTGAAGTATACTGGGATTTGTTGTTTCCAATAAGCACGATATGTGTATTAATATGATTGGTTGAAATAAATTGAATGACTATTAGTTCTATATATGTGTGACTACATTTAAATTACAATAAATCGAATATGTTATACACATTAGTTGTTCATTGGTTTGCACTATGTCAATAAAGTCTATTTCGATCGGACTTTCATATCAACAATATAAACATTATACCAAACATTCTGAAATAAAGGTATCGAAATATTAGAAGAGTGTTTGATTTTTTGGAAAACTTTTATTAAAATGTGTATTTACTATCTATGGGCAATTCCACGAAAAAGTGGACATGAACTCAAAAAAACAATTGGCTCTATTTCAAATCCTATTGATTTTTTCTTGATTAATGTTCCTTACAACATGATCCTATGATTATATCTTTCAGTTCACATGATTTTTTTGTATTCTCGGGTGTCTCCTTATAGGAGAAACGGAAACCATACATGAAACTCCACACATGGGATTACCCTGTGCAAATTTCAGGAAAATCCTTATATTTTCCAAATTTTCTGGTATTTTTTATTATTTAAGGCACCAAATTTGATGACTGATAATCAAATTACATTTTCAGATTAAAATGTCAGTCTTTTGAGTGCTCTAAAGTATATTTTTTAATTAATCAAATCCCCCGGACAAACTGTAATGTCCGTGACGCTGAAAAATGTAATGTACGTGACGCAACGTTTTGTTGTCTAGATCACAAGTCATATACCTGGCCCGTTTCGCAAAATCCAACTTGGATTCATTTCATCATTGCCTTGTCTACAATTGAATACCTAAATCACCTTTGTGAGGTCTTAGAACTCACAGATTTTTGCAAAGATGTATATGGATGCAAAAAGTCATGTCCAAAAAATGTAATGTCCGTGACGAGCACATTTTGCAGAATTACTCAGCAAGGGCGTCGATTTCTTCTCATGGTTGGGGGGATGATCAGTCATTGCGAGGGAGCGAAGCGACCGAGGGGGGCAGAGGCGGATCTAGCTTTTTGCTAAGGGGGGGGTTGACCCAATGACGATGCGGAGCATCGTCCACGAGCCGCGAAGCGGCGAGGCGATTTTTTTTGGCTATTTTGCTAAGGGGGGGAGTTTGACCCAATGACGATGCGGAGCCTCGTCCACGAGCCGCGAAGCGGCGAGGCGATTTTTGTTGGCTATTTGGCTAAGGGGGGGGGGGGTGGGGGGGGGTTTAGTTGCAAACTACTGAATACCGCGATAAACAAGTACATGACTCATATAACACGGCATCTAATATAGCTTTGTTGACAGTATCGCAAATTACATTTCACTGAAAAAATGTCATCAAAGTGAATATTGCCAAGCTGCGATAGCTTCAGATACACACAGATAAGTATATAGGGAAGTGTAGGTATATTTAAACATTTTGACAAAGCAAACGCGTCAAACTGGTCAATTATCAATAGAAAGGACCTAATTTCTATAGTTTTCTAGTATAATTAGTTACGATGAGCTCATTTGCTTCTTATTTTCTGACCGGTATGGCGTTGATCAATGACGACTCGGATAATGTATATTTGACGCCTGTATGTATTGGTATGAGGCCAGTCATGTGAGTGTCGTGTGTATTGGGTTAGGGACTTCGAAATGTTCAATAAG
>JBAMJV010002888.1:82500-169335 GCA_037951105.1 Echinarachnius parma | reverse complement strand
CAAAATAGCAGGCATATTCATTATAATATGTCATTCAAGTTCGCGTGATTTTTGTAAACCTGCTGTTTACACTGTTCAATTTTTAAACTCCAGAACATTCATCTTCGTCAAATTGCATTCAGTTTACATCGACAACGTATTCAAATTGGTCGTCAAACAATTTGGCAATACACATCCGTCATTCAAATTCGTGCCAGTTTGCATGACCTTAGATTTCGGACCGATTTGGGTTTTCTATTTCGTTTTCAGGCGTGCTTCAGAATCTGTGCACATCTAGCATTCAAATAAGAACGATCAGAACAATCATACAGTATGACGCATTATGAAGGCGGAGGGGGGGGGGGGGGGGGGGGGGGGGGGGGGGGGGGGGGGTGGCAATTTACTTCCCTATTTCCCATTATTCATCACTCCCCAACCACCACCCCCACCCAAGGCAGGTTTTTTTTTTAAAGGTCATATTTGTCTTTATTCTTTTTTTTAAAGACTTATTTTAATCTTTGTTTTCCGATACACACTGCTAATTAATGTTCACATTTTCACATTTAACTGGTAATTGTAATGTTATGTTACGTCATACACTTGTTTCATATTTCCATTTCATTTCCATTTTATAGGAAAACAATACAACTAAAGAAATTAATGAAAAGGATTGCACACATTTCAAAAGATGTTAGCCCGTAGACGAAATAGAATGTATGAACGCCTACATTTTATCTTTGAGGACGAAATCGAATGCTCTTCACCTGATTTTCTAAGTTGAATGGTGTTATTTCAATTCGGTTTGACAAAAGTTGGCAATCGCACGGTCCAAAAATTAAATTGAATGAAAATTATTTGCTAATTGAAACACGATCCTGATCTTCATTCAATTTCGTTCTAAATTGCGTGCTGTTAATGAACATTTGAGTGCTATTTTGACGAAATTGGCAGGGAAAACCTATACTATAAATTTAACTTTCAGAAAGAGGCTAATCATGCACATGTTACTATAATAATTAAAATGTGTATGCCACCATGTTTCTTATTTCTCTTTTACACTGTATTTTATGATTATGTAAGTTTGTAATGACATAATGTGTGACGTTCATTAGTCTATAGTCAACTGCTCTTTGTAAGAATTTAATTCCATACTTATCTATGCAGTATTGTATAAAGTTCATTAGCCCAGTGACCAGACGCAACCAAATGGGTATAATATTAGTTGGTGTTGTGTAGGCATGCAAGGCATGATCATGCCTACAAGTAAAATTGTTTTCGAATGTTTATAGAAATTGTTATAATTGTAAAGAAGTTCATTATTGTTATTATTGCCTTCTTTTCCATTATTATTTTGTGGATGACATGCACATTTCTTTATAACATGTATGTTTGAAGACCAATACAATTCATCTTATCTTATTGTAATACTGTGAAAAGTATTAACTAAGGAGTAACGTGGTCGGGGGTAGAACGGACTAAGAGTTATAAATTAACTGTAAAATAATTAGTCAAACGGCAGACAGCACTCATACAGCAAACATCAGAGAACATGAGGTAGAAGTAGAACAAAGGAAGAGACGTGTGGACAGGTTGAAGTCTGGTAGTGCACTAGTTTATTCAAGAATAACAAAAGATATAACATGCAAATTAACCAAATGAGAAAGTACCTACAACTAAAAATGGACTAACCTTATTCTACAAAATAACCAATAACAGATGAGATGATGATGGCATGTGGAAAGGTGATCAAACATTATAACAGATAAGTGGCGTTCACATAAAGAGAAAGTAAAAGATAGGCAGAAAGAGAGAGAGAGGCTATACAAGTGGCCAGCATGCCAGAGAGGAAACAATAAAATAGAAATAGCAGTGGACATGAATGGGCTGATTGAAATAACTGAACAGAATACAAACAGATGTTGATAGAGAAGAATGGGGTGACGGTGACAAAGGGGATGAGCATAATATAATGGAACTTGAACTAAATACCAATGTCAAAATAACAACCTTACATTATCTTATCTTATTCATTTTCGTGAAATGTTCCGGTGACGAAATTAAAAAATAATGGTCAAAATGTTTTGTTGAAAACGCCACCAACGTCAGGTAGATAATTCATTTCGTTCGCTATGGCGATGTCTGCTGTTCCTGAGATTACAAACGTCTTTGGGGAGCTTTCCCAAAATGATGCCTCCACATTTCTTGATGTTTCAGAGCTGCTTGTGAAATATGTGAACAATATCATCAGGTACATATCCAAAATAAACCACTTTTTTAATGTAAGAATGATTTATTAAGCGTTTAATTTTTCACTTGAAACCATTGTGAAATTTCCTTTGCCCCACCTACTGAATCTCATGTTGGGGAAATGGGAACAGAATAGTGACGTGTTTTTTGTCTTCGCACTTTTGCATGCATATTCAAATGGTGAATTGATTTGGAAAATGATAATGTCAGCGTAACCGGGCCGTGCCGTTTGGTTGACGCAATCGGATTTGGAGGATAAATCACACAACACTACATTGTAATGCTGCGCTATACGGGAACAATGTGGGACAGTACAAAAAAAGTTTGTCAAAATTTCACACAAAATTCTTATCTTAAATTCAACAAAATCAATCATGACTGGCCCTAAAAATGATACAAGTGTTATATGAACTTACCAAAATGGTCCAAATTATTCTTCAAATGTCGAAAAAAATGGAAAATCTGCAGTTTTGGAAAATAAAAAGACTGAGAAAATCTCAGTCGTGATCCCTCTCGAAAGTGTTGCTGCTATCTGGATGACTGTCATGTATTTCCCGCAAGCTTCCCACACCACACGTGTTACCGTATCCGAATTCTGACACGGCGTATCCGAATTCTGATACGGCGTATCCGAAATCGGATACGGCGGGCATGCTTGCAGATCGCGAGTTGGCTTGTTTTGGACAATAATAAGCGGCCTCCGCATGTTGCGGGCGGGCTTTCTTTGTTTACGATGGGACATCGAGCAGGTAGAGAAAGAAATGGAACTTATATGACGATTTTTTTAAGTATGACTTATCATTTTGAAAATGAAATTTTGTACAATAAATCATAAAATCAGCTTCAATCTAGGTATGCAATTTTTTACTTTAGATATGCTGTTCTTTTCTCTCTGTTTGTAGTTCAAATTGTGTCCCGTAGATTTGTACCACTGTGAGCAGTAAATGGTCCTATCAGGACCATTTACAATACATTGTAGATGTGGGATAAATGGCTTGAAAGTTGAATTTGCATTTGAAAACTTCTGAAATGTTCATAAATCATGATGTTGCGTTTATCTCAACAATGAACAAGAGGCCAGGCAAGCCAAGGGCAAGGCAAGAGTCAAAGACAAAGTCAAACACAACTCACAAGATTGAATGAAATAAAATTAATGGCTACAATTTAAAACCATGTTTCATCAACCAAACGGTGTGGTTACGCTGGTATAATTATCATCCCTACATCGACAAATATCCTTGCTGGGTACATGCACATCTACAATGTATTGTAAATGGTCCTGATCATCCCCATTACATGTGGGTACCTATACAGGTACCCACATCCCCACCTACATCAAAACGTAAGGTAGGGTTTCTCCCCGTTCATTCATTCCACTTATGACATGACATTTGTAATCTATAAGGTGAAATTAAATCATTGAAAGATGTGTTTTTGATACTTACCCACTTTTCTTGCTATGAATCAGCCAATATTTCACGTTCATTTGCCATGCAGTCGCGTCGAGCGCTGATCATCGCACACGCTTGCGACGGAAGTACCGTGAAAAGTGTGTTGCTGAAATGACCTTTCGTTAGGTAGTCTTCGTCCAGCCATGAATTGATACGTTGTAAATTACTTACGCACATTATTGTATGCCTGTCAAATCGGAAATAAAGTGTGTGCCACTGAGTGCGCTTGAGATGAAACTACCGTATTTTGCTTGCGAATTGTTGTTTTTCAAACTTTTAAAGAATATGGATTTAAAAATTGTAACGACTGATTTTTGAATAGAATTAAATAAAATACGATGGAATATATTTATTTTTTATGAAAAAACGTACACACATTAAATTAAATTATACATTTTTACTTTGCAGTTTTAACAGTTGATGATGAGCCTTGCTTCCGACCAAAACAAGTTCGTATGATTGATGACGTAATACAATTTGCGCTAGCTACACGGTGAACGCCATTATTACGTGTGCGGTGATGCTGGATTGACGTGCAGTTCAGGACCAACGAATAAAATTGTAGCCCATTTCAATTTAGCTAGGGGCAACGTGACGCCTCCAAATGGAGGATTTTAAACCTGTCATCTAGCACGATCTGCAAAGTTTGGTGAGAAAATAAAAAAACACACAGTGATTAATTTAACGTCATATACAGTCCTACAAAAAAAAACGGGGGTTAGTGAAGTCACTATTGCTATACGGCAGTGTGACTTTTGGGCATACTTGGGCATACTTGGCCATACAGTTTCCCATTCGCTAGTGTACATCGCGACGCAGGCGTGGTCCTGATAGGACCATTTACTGCTCACAGTGGTAAAAATCTACGGGACACAATTTGAACTATAAACAGAGAGAAAAGAACAGCATATCTAAAGTAAAAAATTGCATACCTAGATTGAAGCTGATTTTATGATTTATTGTACAAAATTTCATTTTCAAAATGATGTCATACTTACAAAAATCGTCATATAAGTTCCATTTCTTTCTCTTCCTGCTCGATGTCCCATCGTAAACAAAGAAAGCCCGCCCGCAACATGCGGAGGCCGCTTATTATTGTCCAAAACAAGCCAACTCGCGATCTGCAAGCATGCCCGCCGTATCCGATTTCGGATACGCCGTATCAGAATTCGGATACGCCGTGTCAGAATTCGGATACGGTAACACGTGTGGTGTGGGAAGCTTGCGGGAAATACATGATAGTCATCCAGATAGCAGCAACACTTTCGAGAGGGATCACGACTGAGATTTTCTCAGTCTTTTTATTTTCCAAAACTGCAGATTTTCCATTTTTTTCGACATTTGAAGAATAATTTGGACCATTTTGGTAAGTTCATATAACACTTGTATCATTTTTAGGGCCAGTCATGATTGATTTTGTTGAATTTAAGATAAGAATTTTGTGTGAAATTTTGACAAACTTTTTTTGTACTGTCCCACATTGTTCCCGTATAGCGCAGCATTACAATGTAGTGTTGTGTGGGTACATGTAGTTCATAACTGTGATCGCTTGAAATGTTCGGGGGATTTTGCGACGAGGTGATCAACTTTAAATGTATTATTTATTAATTTTGTTTAGATCTAACCATGCATTATTCCCTCAACCTACCGTAGCCTACGTGAGATATAATTTGTTGAAAAAGAATGAAAACTTACCTCAAATTGATGATTTATTACGGTAGACCTTGTCATATTCCTTTGATCGCTGCAATGATGACCCCGAAAACTCGTCGGCAATTGGCACCGGTAAGGTCACTCAAGTGACTTGTACCGGTACCTCCTATCCCAGCATGCATTGCCGATGAGTTTTCGGGGTCATCATTGCAGCGATCACAAAGGAATATGACTAGGGCCCCGTTGCAGAAAGAGATACAATCGATTGTAAGTTACGATTGATCGTAAGATCGTAAGATCGTAAGATCGTAAGATATAGAATTAGAAAGTAGTAAAAAAAAAAGTGTTAATAGTGTGTTTACCGTTATACCCACGGTAAACACACTACAGTATGCCGAAGCACGGCGCCTGTATAGGTTAGGTAGTTCACAATCTGAACGTTTGTCGAGACATCAAGTTTTAAAATTTATCATGACATTCTGACATTCTTGTTTATAGCATGTAAACAAAAATGTCTGAATATACTTGTTAAATGTTTAATGTCTCTACAAATGTTCTTCTGAACTACTTGAAGACATTTTATTTTTACTGCAAATATTTGCCCCTAAACAATTGTAAATGACTACAGAAGATTAAATGTTTCGTAATATAAACATAATGATAACTCTGCACTCTAGATACGTAACATACTAATGAGAATGAAATTTAACTTTAAATTTAAAAGTTTTGTGTGACTGATACTGAGTGAAACATGAGTTGGCAATGATATGTCTCATTTTGGACTTGGGCATATTTGCTTGTGTAGGGTTGTTATTTTGACATAGTTTTTAGTTCAGGTCATTCCATTGTCTCATCCTCCTACTGGTTACATTCACCCCATTCCATCCACATCTGTTTGCATCCTTATTCATTTGATCACTTCAGTTATTTCTGTTATCTATTCAAGTCCACTGCTATTGTTTCCCTCTGGTATGCTGACCACTTGACTATCTCTTTCTCTCTTTAACTTTCTCTTCATGTGGATGCCACATACCTATTCTATTGTGTTTAGTCACCTTCCCTTATCATCGTCTTGTGTCGAATACGCCCATATCCGTGGGCGGCACTTTGATGCCCCAGATTTACGGGTCTTGTTTCAGACCGTGCCTCATAGTACAATACTGCAGTTTTTGAAGGAGATAGATCTCTATTGACATTTTTGAAATGTACTTTGTTAGTATGTAAGGAGGGGCTGCTTCGGCAGTTGTACCGTTGGGTAAGGTGCTTTACCCTCATTTGCCTAGTCTTTCGGAGGAGACTTTAAGTCGTCGGTCCCGTGTATGGGAGGACTAATCCTCATGCACGCTAAAGAACGCACCTCATTTTTTCGTAAAGAGCAGGGAGAAATCCCGGTGGGTGTTTACACATTTAAATAACAGTGCGTGGTTCAGCTCAGTTAAACAGGCATTGCTACTGTGGCATTAGTGCCTTAATTGAAAACTAGCTTTGCTCTATTTGGGGTAAAGCTTACCTACATGACACGATATAACACACTTAGTGTTGAAGTGTCGTTAAACATTATTTCCATTCCATTCCATTCCCTCATCATCGTCACATGATCACATGCCACCATCATCTCTTCCCTAGCTCATTGGTTATTTTGTAGAATAAGGTTATTCCATTTTAGTTGTAGGTAGTTTCTCATTTGGTTCATTTGCATCTATTGTTATTGAGTTTTCTTGCTTGGCAGTTTTGCCTCAATAAATCAGTGCATACCCAGACTTGACCCGCTCAACACGCCTCTTCTGTTCTCCTATATGTTCTACCTTATATTCTCTGATGTTTGCTGTATGATTTGCTGCTTGCTGTTTGCTGCTTGGTATGTTTTAGGGGTTATACTTGTTTTGGGGGGCAAAATTGTCAAAAAAGCACGCAAAAATACTTGAATAGGGTATAAATTTGACCAATGGATAAAACTTGTTTAGGGTGGGTTTGAAAAACCTGTGGTCGCGCGTGTGTACAGCAATATAGTTGAGTGGCCCCCCCGGGCAAACGTTCCTCTGAACTAACTGGAGCTCTAATAAAAAAAAAATGAAATATGAGATGAAATTTCTGTCTTCCAAATCTATAACTAGTATTCATATATATATGAATGATATCTTGACAGCTTATTGTGTCATCAAGAGCTCAATTGTAACAGCTTATTACTTGATGATCATTAGAAAATGGAGGAAAAAAAACAAAATCATATAAATGTTTCTGTCAACTTTTTAAAGGCAACCAGATGTGTCCAAGTACCGGTCCATTCGTCTTGGCAACAAGACGTTTGAGAAGCGAGTTTTTCCGGTGTCCGGGGCCCTGGAGTGCCTATTTACTGTTGGGTTTGAGGAAGTAAGTAATTCTAAGTCACACTTGGGTCACGATATTAGTTTATTTTATTTTATTGAAACATCAAAATTACAGAAAAAATATAAATACATACACAGATAATGTTTTATGTAATAAGCATAACAAAGTTGAAGTCAATTAAATTTCAAAATGGAAATTTATGAAAACATAGTTATTTTTGCTTAAGAATAAATACAAACTTTACGAATTTGAAATATTTAATTGGATCTGAAACCAGTATTAAAACAAATATTACATGTGTGTAATAAAGTAAAACATTTGATTAAATATTAAACAGAAATTGAATAAAAACATTGAGAACAGTTCAATATGATTGATTCAGCCTTTAAAAAGAGTGATTCAAACTTACTTGCCACTAGCTAAGGAAAATGAAAATGAAATAAATGGCGCAATGCAATTAAATTTATTTTAATTCGTTCTTAATCCAGGATGATGAAAATATTACTCTACGAGAATCTAGCTCACTGGAAAGGCTGCGACAGTTCCAGAAGCTGTTGGCCCAAGAGAGACTGGCCCTCATCTCTTCTCAAATCAACAACCTCATATTTGTCCAGGTAAGAGGGTACTGGATCCTTACATTAACCCATTCAGCGGGGTGTTTCACAAATATTCTAAGTTGAACCTAACTATTATGGAAGGCCATTTGTAGCCTTGGAATACAATATATTCAAAAGCAACAAAGCAAGAATTTTAGACTTTTCATAAATGTTGCATCAAGAACATGAATTCTCCTTGATAATAGAAAATAATTAATTTGTAAAAGGACTGTTACAAAAAAAATCAAACAACTAGCGGCTTTCCACAATTTTAAAGTCCAACTTTAGAGTTCAGTTCATCTTAAGATCTTTCGAGGGACCCAGCACTGGTCCTGATGATACTCTGGTTTAAAGATTGTCCTACGTGGGGATGCTACATAGCGGATCGTCATTTTGAACTAGGCTAACACTGAGCTAGTGTGCACAAGGCTGTCGCAAAATGGCACCACGCATTGGATTTAGTAATCCAAACTACCTTTAAGTCTATGGGAAATGCAAATCACAATCAAATTGTCCTGAATGGGCTAAGAACAGAAAACTCCGGCCAGGGTCAGAAAAACATGATTTGAAAAAGAGATTACCGTAAATCTCCATGTATAAGACGCACTCGTGTATAAAACGCACCCCCAACTTTCACAGCAAAACAGAAAAAGAAAAAAAGACACCCTGTATTTTTTTAAAAGACACCCTGTAGTGCTGTTGGAATGCTTATCCCACTGCTACATTTGACAGCAAGCTCTTGTCATGCCCTAGACCTCGACCAGTATGACTACAGGGTGTCTAAAAAAAAAAAAAAAAATCTCCATGTATAAGACGCACTCGTGTATAAAACGCACCCCCAACTTTCACAGCAAAACAGAAAAAGAAAAAAAGACACCCTGTATTTTTTTAAAAGACACCCTGTAGTGCTGTTGGAATGCTTATCCCACTGCTACATTTGACAGCAAGCTCTTGTCATGCCCTAGACCTCGACCAGTATGACTACAGGGTGTCTAAAAAAAAAAAAAAAAAAAAAAAAAAAAAACGTCTTATACACAGAGATTTACGGTAATAACTATTTAAAATTAATTGACATTGTGAAAAATGAATTATCATAATGTTGTTAATTTGTATATTAAACGGTTCGCTCATTGATTATAAATTGAGTCGAATTTGGTATGATTGTGAAGGTAATCTTGTACTTAACAAGCCTCGAGAAATTCAGATTTTTTGAATTTTTAAAAATATTTTTAAATCGAAATTGAAAATGAGAAAAATTCACCTTCCAAACCAGGCCCAAATTCACCCCGATCTCGCCGCTTAGGTCGATGACGTGTGACGAGGGGGTGAATTCTCTGCTATATCGCGGTATACATCAGTTTGCGTTTACAACGTCCATCGCTCGCTCGTTTTGCAACATCGGAAATGAAGAAACAAAAATCTAGAATTGCCCAATGTTAGTGTAAAAGTAGATATTTTACCGTATGAGTGGTTATTTTCCCAAAATTAGAGATTTGTTTGACAAATTGAGAGACGCAAATTGAACGTGCCTCGAAAAAAGAAATGCCCGTCAGTTGAATGATAAGAACACGCACTAGAGTTTCAGCGGCACCGCTCCGCGAGACAGGCTGTGCTCTATAGCTATACCTAGCTAGCTGCACGCCAACTGCCATGACTGCCTTGTAAGTAATTGCACTTTTAAAATGCTCCGAAAAGGAACGAAAATGCAAGATTATTACGATTACACCTATTCTAGACTATCTCTTATTTTACTTACTTGTTTGTAGGGCTTTTAAAACAAAATACGAGAACAATTACCTGCAAAAACAGCTGATAATAGTGCACTTTACGCGAGCTGAATTGAAGCGAGCTACATACACTGCACTAGGTAGCCGCTATTATATTGCATGCATTGTCCACCGCATACGCGCACGGTCGAGGCGACCACGTATCATGCATGCTGCCGGCGAGTATGATTCAACTCGCAGACTAGGTGATTTATTTACCTATTTTTACTTTATCAGACACATTAATGAATAAAAGAATAACTTTACAACAAATATAAACTGTTGTTTTATTAGTTCAAACAGTTTAAACCACCATAATTGTATAGAAAATAGTTTAAACAACCACGGAATCCCCGGTATAAAGGGGTATAAATCCGGTATATAATGTGGTAGAAACTGAGGCTTCTGATTGGATAACCCCTCGCTCTACGTCAGTACAACACACCCAGCTATCGGACCCCGCTCGTAGCTGGATTGTGGTTTTGAAGCAGCGTTTAGTATTTTCATTTTTGTTTTAATTTTCGGATGTGCGAGTACTTGGAAAGTGATATTTTCATTTTCTGTATGATTTGAACTTTTTGGAAAGATGAAACTTGGCTTATGTTGCTTTTTCTTTGAATAAACACTTTAAGTTATTTGTTTTAATTTTACACTGTATCATCTTGATTATTAACCAATAAAGTTGAGAACAAAGTCCTTCTTTTTAGATTATATGGAGAGAATCAATATTAAACCAAATAACAAAATACTTATGTATATCATACTAACTGTCTATAAGAAACGTGTTTATTTATTTATTTCTTATTTCGTTGTTTCTTCTTTTGACAGGGAACAGAGCAGGCCTTTTCTCAGAAGTTGACGAGCTCAGCGGAGCACGTTCTGATCTATGAGGACCCACTACTCCAGCAGAAAGCCAGGGATACAATTCCGTATGAGGAGTTGCGACAGAAAGCTGATAGAAGACTAGGCCGGATTTCTGCATCATCCACAGGTACATGTATGTTTAAAATATCAATGGATTCGACTTTATATTATAATGTTCCAGAATAGAATTTTTTGAGAATTTTGGCAGAGCATGTTCTGATTCATGAGTAACCGATGCTTAAAAGCAAACAAACAGGGATGCAAATCTGTACAAGCAGTTGCGGAAGAAAGCTAAAAGAAGACTAGACATGATTTCTGCACCATCCACTAGTTTGTTAAATGTTGATGGATGTCGGATGTCTTGTCCATCAGATTAAGCAAGATTTGCATCAATGACTGTGTACATACATGTACATGTATACCCTTAATGGGTTTGAAAGGAAAATGCCATTATGAACCATTTGAGATGATGAATAAATATGATTTATTTTATTCCCTGCATCATCTTTTTGCTTCTTGTCTTGTCAACCACTACTACCACCACACCAACACCAACAACACTGCCACTGCCACCACTAACATCTCCACCACCACCACCACGCTGCCGCTACCACCGCCGCCACCACCACCACCACCTCCACCACCACCACCACCACCTCCACCACCGCCGCCACTACCATCACTTACATCACCTCCACCTCCACCACCACCACCACCACCACCACAACAACCACCACCCCCACCTCCACCACCATCACCACCAACACCTCCACCTCCACCTCCACCTCCACCACCACTATTACTACCACATCCACCACCACCACTATAACCACCACCACCATCACCACCACCACCACCACCACCACTAACACTACCATCATCACCACCACCATTTCCACCACCACCACCACCTGTACCACTACCACCACCACCACCACCACTACCATCACCGCCATTACCACCACACCCACTGATCCTCCCACCGTTATCACCACCATCATCATCATCACCACCACCACACCCACTGATACTAACTCTCACCACTATCACCACCATCTTCATCATCATCATCATCACCAAATTCACTAATCATCTCTGTCATCACCCTCATTACATAATCAGCCCCTGACGATGGGGTGGTACTACCGGACCAGCGAGACTGCCTTCTTCTGGAGCTGCTCAAGTGGTTCAAGGAGCGCTTCTTCCGCTGGATGAACGCCCCCCTCTGCAGCAACTGTCGGACCCCCACCACGAGCACCGGGATGCTCGAACCGACCACGGATGACCTTCGTTGGGGTGCGGGGCGCGTCGAGGGATACAGGTGCGGGACGTGCAACAGGGCAGAGAGATTTCCAAGGTACAGCAGAAGTAGTAGAGTCAGTCCATCCCATGCCTTAACCTGTACCTACTAGATTTTGCAATGTCCATAGAGTTAATACATTGCTCGCCGGGTTCCAATAGGCAATGGGTTAACTTTTACAATGTCATTGGAGGAAACGTCCCTAATGCAAGCAAACACTGCCTCTGTAGCTACAATATGTCTTGCATTAAAGAGTTAAGGCCGTTCAGACTGCGTTTGTGTCACTGTGTCTTTCGCCCTGAGGCCAGACAACTACTCTGATTAGTAAAAGCTGCAGAAAAGGTTTACCAACTTTGTGCTTTTAAACTTCCCTCCACCCTTTTTTAAAAATGCTAGATTGCCTGACTAGGAGGTAGTAGATGCAATGATCACTGTTTTTGGTGTGCCCCTGCTGGGGTTTGAACCTACAACCTAACCAGTCATGTGATGTAAGCTTGTCCACTCGGCCTGGTCCAAGATTCCAGGGTTCATCCGCAATCAAGTCCAAGTACCAAGACAGACTAAGTTCGCCCTTGCCAGTGACTGATATTTATGTAGGTCTAAAAGCTTGAGTTCAAACTCCCATGGAGGATTTACGGATGATCAACCTAACATACCGAGTTCTGAGTGTTATTCCGTTCCCTACTGGACTTTCCAATTCCCATAGAGTAAATACAGGACCCACCAGGTTCCTGTAGGCAATGGGTTACATACAAGACGTGCTGGAGCAGAAACTACAGGGGTTGCACGGACGTCATGCTTGTTGATGGAAGCATGAAATTGGGGCATAAACTCTCGCTCCTATAGTGCCTGGCACAATTTTGCGCTGTAAAATGCAGCCAACAGATTTGCAAAGCTTCCTCCGTGTCAAGAGTTAAACCTAACCAGCAACTCCCCGAGGCTTGGACCTAGTATTTCTCGAGAGCTCTTCTACTCCCAACGTACCCCACTCTCTAGTATTTTCGCCCATCCCTCTCCCCAATTTGACAAATGTGTCACAAACCAGCTTCCTGCGAACTATGTTCTACATTTTTCCCTTTCCTCCTCCCCATTCTGTATTTCATACAGAATTGGGATCAATAGACTTTAGATGACCCCGATCCTTAGTTTGGTTTTTCACATGACACAACTTCCAGCTGCGTGTAATAAACTAGTTTCTCCCTCATGTCTTCAGAATGTGGGGGCAGGGACACTTTCACTTGAAATCACTCGTGACCTAAATTCTTTGTCAAGCTTTGTTGCACCCATTAAACTGCTTATGACTGGTTAAAAAGTTTCGCCTACATTTATTGAAGATATTGTTATCTTTATTGAACATTCTAGCTATTATAGTACACATAACTTTTAAGCCTTTTTTAGATTGCGGTTAGATTACCGCTGACATGTTTTGATAGCGGAGTTGGTTGATTTTGAGTGCATTGTATCACATGGTAAAGCTCTTTAATAAGATATTTGTTTAGGGAGATGACCTATTTCCATAGCCGTTAGCTACCCACTAGAAGTTTCTCTTTTATCAGTATCAGCACCAAGGACTCGGTTTCCTTCTTTTTTGTAGGTGCAATCACCCTAAGTAGCTGATATGTCATGGATGGGATGATGGAAGGAAAGGTCAAACTATTTGACCATCTCCCCCTCTTCTTCTTCTTAATTCTCCTCTTCATTCTTCTCCTTCCCTCATAATTTTTTTCAATTTTTATTCTTCTCTTTCTAATCTGATTTGTTTTCTTGTTATCTATTTTGTAAATAAAACCACGCTGAGAAACTGTAATAGAAATGCGGACAGGATCAGATGGTGTTTCGAGAGTGGGCCAACTGTTTTCCTCCTCTTCTTCCTAATTCTCTTTCCCTTCATTCTTGTCCATCTATCCATCTTTCATTAAATTTCTTCCTTCTCTTCCTAATATAATTTGTTTTCTTTTTTATCTTATCATGTAGATACAACCACCCTGACAAACTGTTAGAAATGCGGACAGGATCAGATGGTGTTTCGAGAGTGGGCCAACTGTTTTCCTCCTATTCATCTTAGTTCTCTTTCCCTTCATTCTTTTCCATCTCCTCATTATTCCTTGTATTTTCTTTTTTGTCTTCTTGCCAACCTTCTTTTTTGTTATTTATTTATCATTTAGATACAACCACCCTGAGAAAATGTTAGAAACAAGGACAGGAAGGTGCGGGGAGTGGGCAAATTGTTTCACCATGCTCTGTTCTCCCTCCGTCTCCTTATTCTCTTAGCTCCTTTTCATGTATCTCCATCCTTTATTAAATTTATTCCTTCTCTTCCTAATCTAGTTTATTTTCTTTTTATCTATCATGTAGATACATGTACAATCACCCAGAGAAGCTGTTGGAGATGAGGACAGGACAATGTGGCGAGTGGGCCAACTGCTTTATTACCGTAAACCGGGGTGACATTGGTCGCCGCTGTGACTATGGCCACTTTTTGAGAAGGATGTATTTTCATCAAGTCTCACTCTTTAGAACTAGTTTCTGATTCTATACAATACCCTATAGGAATACATTTGAAACAATCAGAAATTTGTTCTAATAAGTGATGCTTGATGAAAATACATTCATCTAAAAAAGTGGCCAAAGTCACCCCGGTGGCCAAAGTCACCCCGGTTTACAGTCCTCTTCTCTTCCATTTCATTCAGCTCCATCCCTCCATCCTCCACAAATTTCTTTCTTCTCTTGCATGATCTGTTCTCCTCACCTAATGTGTTTCTTCTTCTGACTTATCACCTAGATACAACCACCCCGAGAAGCTGTTAGAGACCAGGACAGGACGGTGCGGGGAGTGGGCCAACTGCTTCACGCTCTGCTGCAGGGCTCTGGGCTTCGAAGCTAGGCATGTCTTGGATTGGACGGGTAAGGAGGATGAAGAGGAGGTGGTGGTGGTGATGATGATGATGATGATGATGATGATGATGGTGATGGTGATGGTGATGGTGATGGTGGTGATGGTGGTGGTGGTGATGGTGATGGTGGTGATGATGATGATGATGATGATGATGATGATGATGGTGATGATGATGATGATGATGATGATGATGATGATGATGATGATGATGGTGATGATGGTGATGATGATGATGATGATGATGGTGATGGTGATACTGATGACGAAGATTTTAATGGTGATGGTGATGGTGATGGTGATGGTGATGGTGATGATGACGGTGATGACGGTGATGACGATGGTGATGGTGATGATGATAGTGATGGTGATGGTGATGATGATGATGATGATGATGATGATGATGATGATGATGATGATGATGATGGTGATGGTGATACTGATGATGAAGATTATGATGGTGATGGTGATGGTGATGGAGATGATGATGGTGATGGAGATGGAGATGATGATGGTGATGGTGATGATACTGATGATGAAGATTATAATGGTGATGGTGATGGTGATGATGATAGTGATGGTGGTGATGAAGATTACGACGACGATGATGATGATGATAATAATGATGGTATGACGACAACAATGATAATGATGATGATGATTTTAAAAAAGATGATGAGGATGATGTTGGTGAGTATAACTATTGTGAAGAGTGGGAGTGCAGTGCAGGGAGTGGGATCACTCTTTCATCCGTAGGGGAGAAGACAAGGGGAATGAGGAAGAAGGTGGGAAGAGGGAGGACGAGTAACAGGAAGAGAGGGCAATGCAGGAACGTTCCCATTGAATGGGAGTGGGGAGGCATATTACTAATACAGATTTTTAAATTAAAGCATAGTGTTTTTAGTCCTCACCATAAATGGTTATTGACTTTGGTTTGGTTTACTTGTCAGACCACGTGTGGACTGAGGTATACTCACAATCCCAGCAACGTTGGATGCATGCAGACCCCTGTGAGAATTGCTGCGACAAGCCCCTTCTGTACGAACACGGCTGGAACAAGAAACTCTCTTACATCGTAGCATTTTCTTGTGAGGAGGTGAGTTGGATTGTGTATTTATCATTTTTAGGAGGAAATAAAAAAGAGCATTTTAGATGTTATTGGTAAGAATTTTTTGTTTGATTAACTTGTTTTTACACAGGAAATGATAGAAATATAATCTTTGGGTATGTTTATGTTATCATCCGATGTTTTGTTTGTTTATCTAGAGTTCTTTTCTCTTTAGTGACTTGTTAACGAGTTCTACATAAGGTTGTGGCCTTGGTTTAATTGGAGCCAGATTTTATGGCAAAAAGACACTGAGCAAACTTTGCAGTTACATGTTATACGTAAGCCAACATAATATTTAGGAGATTATTGTTATTGTTGAAATGCATAATTATATGACTGTATCGTTAATGTTGTTACTACAATTCTTTACTTAATCCAATTTCTTTTTTGAAAGTATTAACCCCTTGACCACGGGAACCGAGTGGGTTGTGTACAAAGTCTGTGGGGATTTCATGAACTCGTAGGGAACGGGTTAAATTACCAAATTAGTATGATAGGTATTGCAAGCTCCAAACGTCTCCTTTCTTATAATTTCCTTTCTAAAAGTTTGTTGATGTTATGTGGCATTACAAAGCAAAAAAAAAAAAAATAGGTGATATGAAGTCTCTTTACTGATTTCTTTTCTAAAAGGTTGTTGATGTAACTTGGCGGTACACAACGACAGAACATGAGGTCATCGGAAGAAGGAAAGAATGCAGAGAGAGGTGGTTAATAGATTCAATCACGAGACTGAACCAGAAGGTAAATCTAGTAAAAGTAATTTGTCCACATGCAATGCCCACGAGTCGCTTGGAAGGAATGCTCCCCAGGGAGTGGAGATGGTGCACAAAAATGTGTGCTGGTTTGCATTGTATCCTATGACCGGGGTAATAATATCATTGTAAAGCGCTTATTATCAATCATATTAGGCGCTATATAAATTGAGTATATTATTATTATTATTAATGTTTTCAAAGGGATATAAATGTGAATGTGTGTATACAAATAACTGACAGAGTACAAGGGGGATAGAGCGCTGCAAAATAAACCTTTTGTTTTATTCCCAAGGCGACCATTGTGGACAGCAACCCGTTCAGGACTATTTGGTTTTCATGACAGACACCCCTTATTATCAAATAGTTGGCAGCATTAAAAAAAATCCAAACAATGGAGTGAATGGACCATACATAGACAGAGCTAAAAGAGGGAGGTCTAAAATACACTAATTTGGCATAGTTTATAACATTGACGTTTGGTTTGGGTGATGAAATTCAAAATTTAAAAATATGATCTGACTTTAATAGTTTATTGATATTCCTTTGACTTGTCCTATTCACATAGTTTTCATGCAATCTTACAATGTTAAACAAATTATATCTTAAAGTCTCTAAGAGGTGGATTTTAGACAATTTTTTGAGCAAAGTGTACAAATTAGCCTCTTACAATTAATACAGGACCAATAGGTTCCCATAGGTTATGGGTTGAATGAAAATCCCATTTAGTCTCCTCATTTTTGACAGAGGCATGCTGGTTTGAGTGGGGCGAGGAGAAGAGCGCTTGAAGAGAGATTTGGAAGCAAACACTTCAAAATTGATATTAGTCCCATTTTATATCCTCGTTTTGACACGAGGCAGGCTGGTTTGAGTGGAGCTAGGAGCAGAAGAGAGCTACAGATGAGGTTTAGAAGCAAACTCATCACATTTATATGAGTTGGGTTTCCCCTTGTCATTTTGTGAAAGATGGGCTGGTTTGAGTGGGGCAAGAGAAGAGATCTTCATGAGGTATAGTTGCAATTTCTTTAAAATAATACAGATCCCATTTTATATCCTCGTTTTGACAGAGGCAGGCTGGTTTGAGTAGGGCATGAGAAGAGATCTTAAAGAGGTATAGTTGCAAATTCTTAAAAATAATACAGATCCCATTTTATATCCTCGTTTTGACAGAGGCAGGCTGGTTTGAGTGGAGCGAGGAGGAGAGAGGTCCAGGAGAGGTTTGCCAGAGAGCTGGTGGAATTCCTCTCCCCCAAGGCTGTTAGAGACGGAGAGGAGCAGGGGAGAGTGTCGGGATCGGCGGCCTGGAGGATAGCTAGGGGGGAGATCACTGGAGGGGCATCAGCCTCGGATGTCAGTCAGGTGAGTAGTTTGATGTTGTTGATGATGAGGTCTTGGTGGTGGTGATGATGATATGATGACGATGATTAACAACAACAACAACAACAACAACGATTATAGCGATGAAACAAGAGATGGAAATGAAGATGATGATAATGATAAATGAAATTATATGGATTAAGATGATGATAGTGATGATTATGATGATGATGGCAGTGATGAACATGATGATGATGATGATGATTATGATGATTGTGATGATGGTGATGATGATGATGATGATGATGATGATGATGATGACAGTGAAAAACATGATTATGGCAGTGATGAAGAATATGTGGTCATTGTGTAGAATTGTAGATGATGATGACAAACTATGATAACATTGATGAACATGATGATGAGGATGATGATGAAAACCATGATGACGGTGACAAAGACAATGATCAAGATAATGTGGGGATGGTGGTGATGATGATGTTGATGGTGACAATTATGATGACAGTGATGAAGACGCTGATGATCATCATCTAAGTGGTATTGGTGATGCTAACCAAGACAAAGAAAATTGATCATACTAATAATTTAATATCCGTTTCATCCAGACGAGTTTTGTCTTCCGCCCATCCGACTCGGAGAAGCGGGAGAAGTGTATCCATGTCAAGTACAATGCTGCCAGCGACAAGTATGTGCGGGTTTCCGACGGCAACTCTGAGACAGAAGACTGGGAGAGCCGTGTCTTCTCCAGCGAGAACATGTTAAGGAAACATGAATTTGATTGGCAGATGGTATGATTGTAGACTTCACATAAGAACAGAATTCATATAGTTGGTTGGCGAAGTTAAACAATATTCCCTCCTGGAATAAGTTCCGTCAAACAAAACAAAATTGGTAAAATTAGTGAAATTATGACTGTCAAAACTTGGTAACGATAATGAAAATAATAATGATAAAATATTAATATTTTTTCTAGTCCTATATTCTCATGTTTCAAAGCACTGCACTATAAACACCATCACATGAAAAAATAGCTTATCATTCGTAATGGCTGCTGACCATAATGTCATTCATGCACAACCTGTGGTTTGTTTTTGGCAATCCCCATCGAGTTCATACATGACCGACCAGATTCCCGTAGGCAATGGGTCAATACTGTATTAATTGATGGTGTCCATTATTTCAAAGGTGTACCTAGCCAGACAGGAGTTCGCCGACCGCGGTTCGATATCGTGGAAGATTGACGTCAGCGGATCTGGCCTGGTCGTCGACAGGGTCAAAGTTCGAGCCAGCAGCAAGACGTACGAGAACGCTCTCGTCTCGTGGACTCTTCAAGGTGATGGGAGCTCCGTCAAACTGGATGGTTCCGGTAAGTCAGAGGCCTATTAAAGCCATTTTCATGTTTTTAGACACATTGGGCATTGCCTACGTGTAAACAAATTTTCACGGGAGTATTTTATTAACTTTCGTTGTTATCTCAATCTATAGATGTACATGAGAAGATGTGTTCTGGTTTAGTGGTCAAAGCTTATGTGAATTCCAGCCAATATGTCAACCATAAAGAGTAACAAAGTGACAGCTACAGTAGGGAGCGAATCCTTTCAAAGCTTGTTGCTGTTATTAAAGGGGTATTCCGGGCCTGATAAAACTATTCGTTATTTGAATAAGCAGACTAAGAGGCATAATTGGTGAAAATTTGATCAAAATCGGACAAGAAACACGGGAGTTATACCTATTTGAACATCATATAGTAATGAGCGATCGTTTCAAAATTGCCGCCATATGCAACATCATTGACGAGCAACTCGCCATGGCTTTAGTACATGAAAATACACTTATTTCTCATTTTCGTTGCTAAAAATTAAATTTTCTCTGCTTGTTTTCACGAATTCATAGAAGAATATTTGTAAGCTCATAAATTTGCTTTGTTATGAAGAAAATTTAAATTTTGTAAAATTTCCATGTAGAAGTCACAATGGCTGCAGCTCGCAAGTGACGTCACGATCGATAGCAATTGCGAACGATACTAAAAATCGGAGCAAAGTTCATCCTGTCATAACTTTTTTATTGCTCTACCGTTTTGGCTCAGAATTTCGTTCATGATTCTTCATATTCACTTCATTTTATAGCAAACATCACATTTCTGGGGTGGAATTCCCCTTTAAGTTTTCCACTCAACTCACTAAGATGAGTTGGTGCTTTTAATGAGGATGATGACGACTGCGGCACATGTGTTCTTCAGCAAGGCACTTTATCCGCATTTGCTGCTCTCAACCCAGGTGTAGTAAATGGGTACTTGGAAGGAATTTATTCCTTGAATCTTGGCAGCTCGGCTAAAGCCAAGGTAATAATGCTCCGCGCGCTTTGAGACTACATTGATAAAGCACTAAATAAAAATTGACCATTATTATTATTTATAATTATAAATATTGCTGTAATCATGATAATTATTATAATCACTATTCTGTGCTTTATTTCTCTGTGCAGACAATGTCAAAGAGGTGAACGAGGTTGCGGGATCGATGCGTCTGGAGCTACGAGCCGAGCTGAGTGGAGGAGGGATGTGGCAGCACACCCAACTGTTCAGACAGTCGGAGACCGCCCTCAACGATTACCCACTCGACTTGTGCGTCTACCTCAGGGAAGCGTGATTATCTACTTGCAATAATGTGTTTAAGTGATCCATTATAAACTTTGTTAGATTTTTCCAAAAGTCATTTGAGACCTTTAAATCATATACAAACATCGTTATAAGATTCTTCTGAATCAAGTTTGAAAGATTGATGTCACATGTTACCTACTGCCCGTAGCATTCCATATATCCATATTCAGGAAGATATTAGAATAATCAAATCACGTTTCATTCTTCTGTTTATACAGTGAACCAAAAAACAAGATACAGCAGAAATGTGAACGCTCCAAGTGATTTTGGTTGGATTTGACAAAGTTGATGGATCACAACGGTATATAAAGGTTATCCATTAGAATGAATGGTAAAATACTTTCCTTTCTCTAATCTTGAGAAACTTGTACAAATAGTAAAAGTGATATTTGCTTATTAAATGTGTGTTTATATCTCTTCTAAAAAGAGGCTTATGAAATTAATTTCAAGATACAAAATACTTCAGTACATTCCAGTGACAAAGGAGGAGACTTTTAAACTGTCGGTCCCGTGTATGGGATAACCAATTCTCATGCACGCTAAAGAACGCATCTCATTTTTTCGTAAAGAGCAGGGAGAAATCCCGGTGGGGGTAAATTGTTTTGACCCCTCGTGGTCCAGCTTAGTTAATACTTTGTAGTTTGAAATATTGTTATTTGGGCATTAATGCCTTACTTGAGAAATAGCTTTACTCTATTTGGGGTATAAGCTTACCTGTATGACATTATATGACCCACTAGTGTTGCGGTGTCGTTAAAATTATTTCCAATCCAATCCAGTGACAAAGGCAGTTATCTCAACAGGGCCCTGTAACGGGAAAGATCCACGATTAATTGTAAGACTAAGATTAATTGATCATACATTTACTCATGAATATTTATGTAATGGAACCCAGCATGGTTTGATTTTTTAGATCAGTGATCAAGAAGTATGTTATACTTTGATTATATCTGTACGGGACAATTTTATAGTAGCAAAACGTTAGTAGAATAAAGGAATTGTATGCATTATTTTGTTTTAATTATAAATGATTATTATGGGATCCAAATTTATGAAGGGAATTATGGCACAATTTTGAATTCACATGGAGTGATTATTTCCATGACTAACCATGAATTATTTGAAAGAAGACACACCCTCTGAGAAGATTGCTGCTAATGGCAATAATCAAATTAGGTTGAAATCTTTCAGTTGATTTCCTTTTAAATCCAATAGATTTTTTTGCTGGGAGATATGTGTCTGTACGTGTGTTGTGTCTATGTTTTGTTTGTGTTTGGATGTATGACTTCAAATATGCAACATTCATTTTAGACAATAACCCCAAAAACATGTACACTAATTTTAAAATCTCGCCTATAACAGCCATATATGCCTGTTTTATTTCGTATATACATGTACAAACATTAAACATCTCGCCTATAACAGCCATATATGCCTGTTTTATTTCGTATATACATGTACAAACATTAAACATAATAAACAATAATCAATAGGCAGGGGATTATTGAATATAGCCTTCAAATCCTAATCCTTTGAGTCTTGGGAATAGTTTCATCACTTTGATATCCCTTATAAATTCTCTTCAGAAATTCCCTATTCCTCTTTTCCAAAGTTAGTGGATATCCCAACTCGTTGCATCTTATGCAAAGCTTGCAGATTTGAAAAATATTTATTTGGCGCTTAATACTGATGTTTCTAAGCGCAACTTTAACGTTGGTACCTACTGCGGTATTGTGAGCTTATTGATTCAACGTTCTTAAATTGGCCAAAGCACAGCTGCAAGGCCGCCTTCATTTCAACTATGTTTGACCCCAGTCCCTCAGGGAGACACCAAATTGCTCCTTGGCTGGTCTGGAAGATGATCACTTAGCATCTTTGCCTTGTCCATGTCGGACAGTCGTAGAGAACTCCTTAAACTCTTGAAGCCACTCGCAGAGAGATATGCCGTTTCCGTCATATTTTGGATAGCCGTCTGGGTGGTATCATACTCCCAAATCCTATTCTCGATGCGAATAGATCCACCTCTGGACTGGGGAAGAGCTCGCAAATCCTCTGGAATACAGCGGGGTGGAGATGCCACTCCGATGTCAGAAACCGGCCCCTGGACAGGAAATCTGCCATGACGTTCTCCTCCCCTAGGATATGAACTGCATGGAGAATAATCCGAGATTCCCGGCAAACTTGCCACAGCTCCAACGCCAACCGGCAGAGCAAGAGAGACTTCGTGCCCCCTTGCTTGTTGATGTAAGCCACCACCGTGCAACTGTGTGACACCACTCTGACCGAGCGACGGGAGGAACTCTTGAACCGCCAGGATCACCGCCAACATCTCCAATATGTTGATGTGGAGGGCCGCCCGAGCCTGAGACAAACGGCCTGAAATGCAATGGGACCCCATGTGCGGCCCCCCCCCCCCACCCAATCAGAGACGCATCCGTGGTCACTGATACTGACAGAGAGGGCCTCTTGAAGGGCTTCCCTTGGCAAAGAAACCAGGGGTCCGCCCACACCCCACAAGCCGCACGAGCCTGCTCGGTGAACAGCACCCGGCAACAGGGGGAGGGGGGGGGGGATCCACGGCCTGCTGGGTGGGCCGCATGGAGAACTGGCAGTCTGGGACTAGATCCACCAGACTGGCCAGATGTCCCAGGAAGACCCACCAATGCTCTCCTGGCGTTAACCGATTCGCCTGCAGACGGCGAATAATGTCTTGAATGGCCGCAACACGATGAGCCACAGGGCGCGCCAACTGGGTCGCCATGTCGATCTCGGCACCCAGGAAAACGGGCAGCTGGAAAGGAGTCGAGGACGACTTCTATTTGTTCCTTAGAAACTCTAGAGATCTGACCAGGACTAGAGTCTCCATAACATGCCGGGCATGGATTTTTTTGATACGCTTTCGCAGAATTACCCCAAATTATCATTGCAAATACATGAATCAAAGTTTGGAAAGTACATGTGGCCAGGTATGGGACTAATCAAATTCGAATTCTTTTCAACATTCACCAAATCAACTGGGCTCTTGTATCGTACACCCATGACTAACCATACAATCACAAATAACGACAAAGTACTTACAGTAATTGTAGCTCTACACATGGTGAAACAGAAACTAAAAACAAATGACTCGCGCAGAAAAATAAATACCACTTGCAGTGCGGGTCACCGCTGTCGAACCAGTGCTACTAAGCCATCACGCCCGGCCGTCCAGAGTATGACTACTCGAACATGGTGCTACGTTGTTTGCTACGGTGGTGAATATACAATGCGGCTTGGCGAAAAAGTTGAGTGAGAAAATCGTCTAAAATCACTCGAATCCTCGGCAACCGGACAATAACAAGCAATTCAAATGGTATATCATATAGAAAACTATACTATAAACTAAATATCAATGAGCAAAGCTGCCCCATAAGTAATAATTTAAGGGGTAAAAGAGATGACAGTTCCGTGATCTTCAAAAGAACGTCTCTCTCTCTCCCGCGCATGCTCAACTACAGTATATCATTACAACTATATTGTAATAAGGTATTTGTTTCTTTCTTGTAGAGTATGTCTATTACTGGTTCGGTTAGGAATTTGGTGACGAACATGGACAGCTACATGTATTTGTTTCCGATTTCGTGAATGTTCGCCTCCTCTCTTACCTCGGTGAGGATGTAGTATGGCTGAAGCGACTGTCTGCGCTAGAGATGAGATTTTTTGGACACGTAGTCGCAGAATCACCGCAAATCTCATTGCAAATATCAACAACAAAAAGTTTGGAAAGTAGATAAGCTTCTCCCCGCTCGTTCTCATGAACATCATCTTTCTCTTTTTCATCTTGCATTGGATAGTTGACCATGAGAAACTTCTTTCTTCTTTTTATCTTGGGTTGGCATGTTGAGCTAACCCATGACGCTGCTGCATCTTGTATGGATGAAATCTTGCCATGCACAAGACGGCTAAAAAACACTTTGTCCAAGGCCGATGTTATTTCTTCTCTTACTCTGGTGTGGGTCATCTGCCAGGCTTTGGCGGAACTCTGCAATACCCTCCTCCATGCGAATAGTTTGAGGACGACCTGAATGTCCGCTATTCATGTTGAAGCTCAATAGAGCTCTGTCACAATGTACAATAGCGATCGCAGCACGTGCACTTTAACAATAATGTCCAGTGATCACAGTTCCAAAATGGTGCATATCTTTTTTGTCTTTTTCTTTGTTGTACCCGTCTCCTTTGTTTCGCTAGAGGGCGACATTGCACGATCGGACACGGGGCGCTTGCTGCTGTTTGACGACGAGGGCATCACTGACATGACTGATGACGATGGGCCCGCTTCCTCATCTCGTGTTGCTGGTGGGTTGCGGGCTGTAGATGGACCCGGCACGTCCCTCCATACTTCAGCTACATCTTGATCAGCTGGAGGATCATCTTGATCTTGATCAGCTGGAGGATCAATCGGCTCCTGCTGCTGCTCGTCATTTGCGGCCTGATGGTCCTCCATGTTCTGTGCTAGGCGATCCTCTGATGCAGCCTGCCAGGAATCAAAAAGAGGGACACGCACCTCGAGGTTTGCCTTCCTGGTTATACGAATGTCGCCGTATGCTCTACCATGAAATGTTCATATCCCAGCCTATTGAGATTGTGGTACGCTCGCCATCCGTCCGAGTATATTATGTCGATCCTTTGGCGACGTGTCGCTCGATGAGTGGGATGAGAGTCGCCTCGTCTCTTCTGTCGACGGGGTAGAGGACGATTCTATTCGCCGCCCTCTCGACGATCCCGAAAATCCAGATATTTAGTCCGTGTGGATTACCCTGATGATATTTCGTCCTCCCCAAAAGACTTTCGTTGATCTCAAAACCTCATTGTGGAACATAGTGTCCACATTCTGCTGGTAATACAGAATATCGACAAACTGTCGACGGTGATCACGCATATAAGTTCGCCCCACCCCTGGACTATGGGAGCTTGACCGTCACCGCAATCAAACATTTTGGTCGACAAAATCACCCCCCCCCCCCCCCCTTAAAAAAAATCCTGGGTACGCCAGTGCGGACGTGTTGCTATTTCTAATTTTTAATAATTTGTTTATGTACATTATTGAACAAAATAATAAAAATAGAACTTGGAAGGGGAATTATTTTACTTCCATGGTGAGAGCCCTGAAATGAAATTATTGAGGCACAGGAATCAAGTCTCGGCATCTATCCTTCTGAGTGATCTCCATGCAGCGCAGGTTTCGGGCCCTTTCGAGTAACCAAACAGCTCCGCAATCGCCATGTACAGGCGTCGGTTGGGGGGGGGGGGCACGTGCCTCTCCCCAAAATTTTGAAAACAATAGAAGACATAAGTGCATCCCAATAATCCCAATAATAAATAAATTTTAAAAAATCAGTCCGACCGCACTACGCCACTGTTGCTGCTATATTCCATGGTGAAACAAACATGTCATTGATATAAAGAAAACGTTTATGGCTTGTAAAGGTGGATTTAATGAGTGAATTAATGTTAAGAATTATGAATGAAGGAATGAATGACCGATTACACATTCCTTGTTTTAAAAACAAATCTAGATACATCTAACTGCATAATGGTTTTGTGACATTGATCAGGATTACCTTCAACACCTCAATGCTGCCGTCGATTTCACCAGGATTGGCGTCAATTATCCCAGTGTTGATCTGCGATATGAAAATGAGATATCAATTATATATACCTCGCGAGTGTAGGCATGTGGGACATGGTCCACAACGTCGGATTCTTTGAACCTTTGCACGCAGGATTCGCTGTACAAGGATAACCATCATGCACTGCAACCTATCGTAGGAATGTCGTCAGTGGCATCTCTGCGGTCGACACCCGCTTCTTTGCGTCTGGCCCGTCATATGCAACGCGTTCTTTGAAAATAAAAAACAAAAATGCTAACAAAGGTAATCTACTCTTATATGCCCCTCAAAGGTGGTCACTTTTGTCCCTTTATTCTTCGGAAGTGATCTTTGGCGATTTTCCAAGATCCCTCGATTTGGTTTGTATGCACACATTTGATTTCCCCCGTCACCACATGTTGGTACCTCTGTACGAATGTCGCCGTATGCTCTACCGTGAAATGTTCATATCCCAGCCTATTGAGATTGTGGTACGCTCGCCATCCGTCCGAGTATATTTTCGATTCCTTGGCAACGTGTCGCTCGATGAGTGGGATGAGAGTCTTTTGTCTATTCTGTCGACGGGGTAGAGGACAATTCTATTCGTCGCCCTCTTGACGATCCCGAAAATCCAGATGTTTAGTCCAAGTGGATTACCCCGATGATATTTCGTCCTCCTCCCAAAAAGACTTTCGTCTATCTCAACCTCATCGTGGATCATAGTGTCCACATTCTGCTGGTAATACAGTTCATCGACAAACTGTCGACAGTGATCACTCATAAAGTTCGCCCAGTCAACTGCTGATCGCTTATAATCCATACCCGATTCTCTGGCACATCTATGCAACGAAGATCTTAAGAGCCATTCTCTCATGAACACCAATATCTTGCGCACATCAAATCTAATCCCTTCAAAAAAGTAAAATTTGTGTCCTGAATAGTTTTTTTTGTGCTTCCAGGTGACACTACCCCTGCATCGTAGCTTGCCCCTTTCCTAATGGAGCAATTCACTACTTGACACGGTCTTAAGCAAAGTTCACAACAAATTTCTATGGCAACTAAATGATTCCTCTCTAACCACTGTCAGATTGTGCTAACAAAAAGTGAAAATTAAAAGGGTTACGAAAGTGACGAATTTCCACAGCATTGGGATCTTCTAATCTCTTGCTCCAAGACATGATGCATCGATAAAAATTAACATTGCTCCGATGTGAAATAAGATGAACTGATAGTAACGAAACCTAAATTGAAAATGAACTAACATCACTTGACATACTGTAACTTGTGGGCTACATGGTGAACACCATATACTCTAAAGAATCATGACTATGAATGATGATACAAGAACACGCCCTCATTTTATCATATTTGCATTCATTATGCAAATTTATGCATTTTAACCTCACCTGTACAAAATCAATTTGTCTAATACATAGTAATACATTGTTTTCATCTCAGTGGGAACATACCAACATACCACATCATGCGCCCTCTACGTCGAGAGCTCTTGAGAATCGCAAAGTTACATGATAATATTATATTGAAATTATACGTATACACCATGCAATTTGTTTTATTACCTGAAAATTAGTCGTAGTACTTGGGTGTTCCATTAAGGTATTCATACCTTCCAGTTGTGACATTCCATGCATACAGTCGGTACGCTCTCCCTCCAGAAAAAAGACGGAATAAACCATGGAAATGCTCCACGCCCGATCTATCCCTGCACAACCCAATCAAATGAGCCCAGTCCATACAAACTGGAGGATTAAGTCCATTAACAAATACAAATGCTGCAACGAGACATCTTTCCCAGTGCTTGAGATTTTTCGACCAGAAATATCAACTTATTTTTCTCGGCCATCTACGCGCTTTTCCGATGATATCTTGAATGTCTGTCCACAGACGATATATTTCTTGATTGCGAGATGCCATGTCGCACTAACGTATCACACGTGGGCAAGGTATCATGGTATTTCAGTCATTATACACCTCCTAGATTTGATTCTATTCACGAACAATACGGGGGAGGAGAGGGGGCTGTATGTTAACCCGTACACATCCTTTCTGAATTCACGATAGACTAGTTGTACATTTATAATATAACCCGACCATCCACCCGACCAGTTCCAGTAAGCAATGGGTAAAATAATTCACATTGTACATGCATGAATGCAAAATCCTCACGGTTGAGATTTGTGCATGCCCTATCTATAATCCGCTGCGCAAGTAGCCCCACCTGTACCGTCAATATCAGTGAGGTCTCGCGCCGAGCACAGATTGATCATTACTCTCCCATCATGAATATCAAGTAGACCAGCGAGAACATTATTATATTGAGTTGTCAGATTTTCAACATCACAAGGGTGATTTTTAAAATATCGTCCTTAAATCTATCAACATCGAAAATCAACAGAATTTATTTTTCTAAAAGAGATCTTGGTATCTCTACTCAAGCCAGTTTAGCTGAAGAAGCAACCTAGATAGGTTGCGAAACTGTTCTACTCCATAAATAGTAAATCCAGTTGCTTAGATTCAATTTCAACTTCTTGGTATCTTACTTTTAAAAGTCTGCAGGTGGGTGACTGAGGTCGACCATACACTGGACAGCATGATGGTCAGTTGGCAAGCCCCGAATAATTGAAACATCAGTGATGACTTCTGCTGAAGATCTGCGAGTCATTAGTAGGTCAAGTGTATGACCATGACTATGTGTACTCTCATTCACATATTGGTGCAGGTCGAATGAGTTAATAAGGTCGATCATCTTGTTGCCATCACTGTTCTCTGGGGTATCACTACCAGTCACATTCTGCTTCATGGCCGCATGAAGAGATCTTGATGCTTTCGAACTCTGAGTCTCTGTGTCTTCAGTGGTGGTGCACCTGGTCTTCTCTATGAGTAGGAGCTGCTCATGGAGCCATCCAGTCAGGCCTGAGAGGGAATC
Source organism: Echinarachnius parma (assembly GCA_037951105.1). NCBI lineage: Eukaryota > Metazoa > Echinodermata > Echinoidea > Clypeasteroida > Echinarachniidae > Echinarachnius > Echinarachnius parma. The sequence continues at coordinate 139,827 of JBAMJV010002888.1, read as the reverse complement.
ACTGGTTCTGTGGTCTCTTACACTTTGGTACTATCCCATTCTGTGCTCTTCGGGAAGTTTCTGCTTGATAACGGTGTCTTGGCATATTCTCTCGTACCTCGTTAGACGCTGGCCCCGCGATCTGCCCAAGCTTTATTTCTAGCTTTTCTAGTCTGTCCAATACCTCACGAAGCGGGTCCGGGTTGCTGACCATGGAGACTGCTACACTGGAGTCCTCAGTGCGTCTTGCACGCTCTACCCGCATTGCGATCGTGAGCGCCTCCTCCAGCTTCGCTCCACCCATCTCCAGTATCTTGCCGCGAAGAGGGCGATCCACACCTGCCACAAATCGCCGGAAACGCTCCCCCTCGCATTGTCGTCATATGCAGGGTACGCCTTATCGATCAGACTGATGATCGCTGCCGCATATACTTCTAGCGGCTCTCCTTGCTGTCTAGTACGTGCGGTGATGCACGATTTAAACGTCTCAATGAACTGTGAGCGACCAAAAACTCTCCCAAGCTTGTCCTTGACCTTTTAAAAATCCTTCTTGTCGGAATCATGCATGCTTTCCCACACCGTAAAAGCGGACCCCGCAAGATCTGGCTGTTTAATTCTCCGGAAAGCCCCATAGACTCAACTCGGCACTCAAGTTCTGAAGAACTTGAATAAAGCGGGTCATGGCTTGAACATTAACCCTTCCTTTTAGCTCGTGGGACTTGAGGCTATTAAAGTCTTTCAGCAGGCTGTCTACTAATCCGTCTTGATCACCATATCGTGCATCCAAAACTTCCCATGCTTGCACAATTGTTGCGCAGCTTTGCACCATGGTCTCCCTCTGATTGGTCATAGACTCTGTGAGCTGAAAAAAGCATTCTATCTCAGTCAGGCCCTTGGTACAATATGGGAAGAAATCCTTGAATCTTTGGTATTCTTTGATGTCTCCACCGAATGTAGGAAATTTCATCGGCGCCATCCTGGGTGTCTGGTGAGCTAGGGGAGGGGTGACGTGCTGAGAATGTTAGTTTTGCCTCATCGCTCAACTTGTTGGTGATGACTGATCTGACATTTGCGCCGTTCACGTGGGGAAATTTCTTCGGGACATATGAAACCAGAGAATTCACTTTGTCTAGGCCTAGGGCTGGCTTCACTTCCTTCTGTGCGTTTGGTGCATCAGTCAGGGAGTTGAAGAACTGACATCTTTCAGCATTTCTGGTCGAAGAAAAGACGAGAGAAAGTCAAGTAGCAACTCCTGCTGTTTGTCGTTCAACCTGTGAATCAATGGCTCACTAGATTGAAAAAGCAAGACATACTTTAAATAATGTTTAAAACGTGGAAATTCGCGAAAACGCGGAAGTCTCACATGACCTTTATCAAAGGTCCTCCCTCCCAAAAAGTACCACTAGCAGGTCGTTGGTGAGTTTGCTGTAATCCCTCTGGTTGCATGTGAAGAGCTTCTTCTTCGAAATACTTAAAGTTGGGGAAAATTTCTTCAGGATATGTGAAACCAGAGAATTCACTTTGTCTTGGCCTAGGGCTGGCTGCACTTCCTTCTGTGCGTTTGGTGCACCCGTCAGGGAGTACTTGTAAAGGTCCTCCCTCCCAAAAAGTACCACTAGCAGGTCGTTGGTGAGTTTGCTGTAATCCCTCTGGTTCCATGTGAAGAGCTTCTTCTTCAAAATACTTAAAGTTGGGGAAAATTTCTTCAGGATATGTGAAACCAGAGAATTCACTTTGTCTTGGCCTAGGGCTGGCTTCACTTCCTTCTGTGCGTTTGGTGCACCAGTCAGGGAGTACTTGTAAAGGTCCTCCCTCCCAAAAAGCACCACTAGCAGGTCGTTGGTGAGTTTGCTGTAATCCCTCTGTTTGCATGTGAAGAGCTTCTTCTTCAAAATACTTAAAGTTGGGGAAAATTTCTTCAGGATATGTGAAACCAGAGAATTCACTTTGTCTTGGCCTAGGGCTGGCTGCACTTCCTTCTGTGTGTTTGGTGCACCCGTCAGGGAGTACTTGTAAATGTCCTCCCTCCTAAAAAGTACCACTAGCAGGTCGTTGGTGAATTTGCTGTAATCCCTCTAGTTGCATGTGAAGAGCTTCTTCTTCGAAATACTAACAGTTGGGGAAAGGGCAACCAGTTGATCAGATTCTTCCTCCAAGTCACTCAATCTATGTATTTCGTCTGACGAGCTTGATGCAGCATAGTTTGACGCAGTGGGAGAGACTGACGCATATGAAGCAGATGACGTTCGTATTGGACTGGGTCAAGTCTTTCATCAATTTTTGTTAGCACTTTGTCGAAAGCAGATGTAATCAGCTTGTTTAAGACAGGTACCAGGGCGTCAAGTGTATCCTTCACAATGCTCGAGACAGACCTGAGGCAACGCAGTGGCACCACCAGCAGTAGCAGTTTTAGCGTTATACAACAACGAGCGAGCAATTGCTTCCTTATCACTCTCGCTGATCTCGGGAGCTGCCTCTTGATTGTCATGGTCAAGATCCATGGTTAAGTTGACATCTTAAGACAGAGCACAGACATATGTTTTTTGCTTCTTCGCTTCTTTGAAGGGGGTGTTCGAGTTAGGATGCTGACTCCTAGTGCTAACACGATCTCTTTTCGCGTTTGGGTCCAGACCTGGCATTGTGTTATCGATGAGCAGCGTGAACACAGAATAAAGCAATGTAGATCAGATCTTAGCAGTGTCAATGTCACTCAAATGCGAGGCACCGAATTCCAAAAGTGGATTCGCTCTTCTTGCAAAACGTCCTGGAAACAAGAGCGCAATCATGGCCTATACATCGTAATTCACCGCACATGAGAAATCTCACTGGCCAGCAAAGCGTCCCCCAAAAAAGGGGGGGCGCCGACGATGTGTTCCCAACATATCTGCACTGCGATCCTTGCAAGTAAGATATCTTGTTCTTAACCATATATACATTGTAGTACACATCTTAATCTTTCCACTTGTATTTAGAGACACACACACTTAACCCGTTGCTTACGGGAACCTGGTGGGCTATGTACAAAGTCTGTGGGGATTTTAGAATATTGAAGTGAACGGGTTAACATAGACGCACACATACAAGGAAGTATTCTAGAGACATGTATCAAAATGCATCATCAGGTTCGGTGGTTTAATTGAAAATAATTGAATGTAATTAAATATCCTTCACACTCTGCGTGTAACACCGTAAGCCTGTGCGTAACACTGTAAGCCTGCACGTGCCGTCATCCGTGCAATACTACAACATATTCATGACAGGAGAGTGGCTTACTATATTAGAAGCAATGGTACCCAGGAAAACTAGAACGGATCAGAAGTCACCCCATATAGCCGATGGCCATTCACCATCCCCACATGAAGTACCTCCAGCCATGGTTCCCTCCTCATGTTCTTAGTTTTGCCTCATTGCTCAACTTGTTGGTGATGACTGATCTCACATTTGCGCTGTTCACGTGGGGAAATTTCTTCAGGACATATATGTATGAAACCAGAGAATTCACTTTGTCTTGGCCTAGGGCTGGCTTCACTTCCTTCTGTGCGTTTGGTGCACCCGTCAGGGAGTACTTGTAAATGTCCTCCCTCCTAAAAAGTACCACTAGCAGGTCGTTGGTGAATTTGCTGTAATCCCTCTGTTTGCATGTGAAGAGCTTCTTCTTCAAAATACTTAAAGTTGGGGAAAATTTCTTCAGGATATGTGAAACCAGAGAATTCACTTTGTCTTGGCCTAGGGCTGGCTTCACTTCCTTCTGTGCGTGTGGTGCACCAGTCAGGGAGTACTTGTAAAGGTCCTCCCTCCCAAAAAGTACCACTAGCAGGTCGTTGGTGAATTTGCTGTAATCCCTCTGTTTGCATGTGAAGAGCTTCTTCTTCAAAATACTTAAAGTTGGGGAAAATTTCTTCAGGATATGTGAAACCAGAGAATTCACTTTGTCTTGGCCTAGGGCTGGCTGCACTTCCTTCTGTGCGTTTGGTGCACCAGTCAAGGAGTAAAAGTCCTCCCTCCTAAAAAGTACCACTAGCAGGTCGTTGGTGAGTTTGCTGTAATCCCTCTAGTTGCATGTGAAGAGCTTCTTTTTCGAAATACTTATAGGTTGGGGAAAGTATGAAACCAGAGAATTCACTTTGTCTTGGCCTAGGGCTGGCTTCACTTCCTTCTGTGCGTTTGGTGCACCAGTCAAGGAGTAAAAGTCCTCCCTCCTAAAAAGTACCACTAGCAGGTCGTTGGTGAGTTTGCTGTAATCCCTCTAGTTGCATGTGAAGAGCTTCTTTTTCGAAATACTTATAGGTTGGGGAAAGTATGAAACCAGAGAATTCACTTTGTCTTGGCCTAGGGCTGGCTTCACTTCCTTCTGTGCGTTTGGTGCACCAGTCAAGGAGTAAAGGTCCTCCCTCCTAAAAAGTACCACTAGCAGGTCGTTGGTGAGTTTGCTGTAATCCCTCTGGTTCCATGTGAAGAGCTTCTTCTTCGAAATACTAACAGTTGGGGAAAGGGCAACCAGTTGATCAGATTCTTCCTCCAAGTCACTCAATCTTTGTATTTCGTCTGACGAGCTTGATGCAGCATAGTTTGACGCAGTGGGAGAGACTGACGCATATGAAGCAGATGAAGTTCGTTTGGGAAGGTTCATCGCCTTGTTCTTAGTCATATGCTCCTCAATGCTGTCAAATGCTTTTTTAGAAATCTTGGGATCTTGTCTTGAAGCAATGACAGCATATTCTTGAAGACTTCCTTTTCTTTCTTCTCTTTGTTGAGAGCAGCCTGCAACTCTTCATTTTTTTTAAGCAGCTGGCACACCTGCTCTGTCCCTGCTTCTGCCTCTACATCGGAGTCCTCCACCACTTCCTTCCATTCTTAATGAGCTGCATCCTCAGCTGATTGGCCGACTTCTGGCATCCAGCAACTGTGGTTTTATCACACTTCTTGCTCTTCCTACTGCTCCTGGCTCTCTGCACGACGGGCTCAGGCCCACCATCCGTCTCGGACTCTGATATGGCGTCACTGTCAGACTCTGAAAGTTGGCGTGTCCTTTTCCTTCGCTTCCCACGACCCATTTCTATGTCCATCTCGAGAGGAGGGAGGCCATCGCACCTCTATTTCTCTTCTCACATAGCTTCAGCTTCGAGTCATGCACGGCAATAACTTGTGCTGTGTACGTTGTTGGCTTCGTCTTCGAATTCTTTTACTCACTCGCTTTTCCAAATCTTTGTCGATTTGAGGCCACCAGATGTAGCTGTGTGCTTTCGCTTCTATCGATACGATGCCTGGATGCGCGCCATGGAGCTCCTCCAACATCTGTGCATGACACTGCGGGGGTAGTACGACACGTGAGCCCCACAACAGGATACCATCATGCACGCTAAGCTCATCCTTCCTATTCACATAGGGCACGAGTGCTTGATCTTCCTTCAACTTTCGTGAATCCGCCCATCCATGATGCATGAAATTCCGAACGCGCGATAACATCAGATCCTTCCCCGTGAGGGCGCGTACGCATTTTTGGTGTGACCGGAGATCGCTCCATCGCTTCCATGAGGAGTGTGACGTCACCGGGTGCCGGTGGATCTGCAAACGCTGTTTTTAGCGGGAGCCGACTGAGCATGTCCGCCCGCGTTCGCTACTCCCGATTTGTACGTCAAGCGGTAGTCATACGCTGCGAGGGTGATTGCCCAGTGTACAACTCGTGGAGACGCCATGTGTGGCATCGCTTTGTTTTCACCCTAGCTTATAACAAAAATATTTTCTTGTTGTAATTTCTCTGAAAACAAGCAAAATGACCTTTCGGGAGTTCATCATTTTCATCTGCTTTTTTGTTGCCATTGTTGTCAACATCCATTGGAGTCTGTTCATCCTTGTTGTCTACATGTACGCTCCATTCTTCAAAACCAACATCTGAAATTAAACACAAAGGCCTATATTTAAACAAGTTCAAAAGTGCTTTAGGGCAAGTCCAAGGTATTTGTTCCTAAGGGGGTGAACTTTCATCTTTACCCAATCGAGTGAAACTTGGAGACGTGAGACAGGAGCATTATAAGTGATTGATGGCTGATTTATGAACAAATTCTGCTGGTGTACGTCGGGACATAATCCTAGGCATCTGCGTAGAGGTAGCTGGTGAGGCCAATACGTTTGTAGTCAATTTTGTCGACGCCGAGCATGAAGAAGCATCGCGCACTCATTTGTGTTGCAGTTGCCATGGCATTTAAACATGCACTTCTCTGTAAAATCGTGCTTCATAATACCAAAGACGCTAGTAATTTTAATTCATCTCTATTATTTTAGTTACGCGCTGTATCAACAGTTACGCGATTTCATTCAGTTTAATTGCACACAGTCAAGAAACAGGGGATTTCCCTACTAAGAGCAAATAATTGTTTTTCATTATGACGTCATAACAGAAGCATGTACACATAATTCGTGCGTGATAATTGTGAATTTCGCGCCCGCGCATACTAATGAACGAAATTACGCTTATATTACCATGGCAGCAATCTCATTAACATAGACTTTGAGTCTTGTCAACTTTTTCAAATTTGACCATTTTGAGATGGGGGGTCCTGGTGGTACCTTGGGGTACTGCATGGTGCATCATATTTGTAATTTATGGCTAAAGTTTGCATACCTTACACGTCTCATCTTGGGGTGAAACGTTGATGGTGAAAATTAGGATTGGATCATTGAAGAGATCCCTAACTTTCGGAGGGAAGAGCACTACGGACCCTAGCCGAACTCTTTCTCGATCTTCAGACTCTCCACCACTTTCAGGCCAAAAACATTCATTTATGTAAGTAACACACTAACACACATACATGTACTCACAATATCTCCCAGCAGAGATGTTTTTAATTTTTAGAGTTGATGCTTCTTTCTGATGAGTGTCAAGTTGTGATGTCGCATACTTTTGTTATAACATGGTAACTAATGGTTCTAAACAACGTGTCCTTTGATTCGAGCTTTGGTAGTGGGTTGGAGCAGGGGGGTGTTTCACAAAGATCCTAAGTTGAACTTAACTCGTTAAGTTGGACCCAACTATTATGGAAAGCCATTTTTAGCCCACATGTTCACAAGCCAAAATGCAAGTATTTTAGAATTTCATTAATTATACATCAAGAACTTGCAATCTCCTTGAGAAAATTTTGTCTTATAAAATAACATTTTCAATAATTGTTTTAAAGAAACTTACTGGAGTTCAACTTAGGATCTTTGTGAAACACCCCATGGACAGTTGGAGCCTTCTCAGCAACTGCTAGATCACAAAATGTGTTTTGGGGCTTGCCCGACATGTTAAGAAACAAATTTACCATGGCAAAAAAAAAGTGGTGAAGTCACACTTTTGTATGCTCTTGGATATGGTAGCCAAACCCCTTACACATGATTTTATGAAATGAAATGTGACAAAATGTTTACCCGTAAAACTCTGTGTATAAGACGCACTTTTTTTCCGTCGGAAAATTTTCATAGTGGGGGGTGCGTCTTATACACAGGTACAGCCAAAAAAAAAAAAAAAAAAAAAAAGAAGAAAATTTTGAATTTTTTTTGGGGGACACCCGGTAGTCATGTTTAATGCATATTAAACTGGTCTAGGGCATGACAAGAGCTTGATATAAGGGGAACCATTTATCAAAATATACCTTTTTCCTACATAAATTATAGTGGTTAGCAAAACAAAATGCAAGTTTTTAAGCAGTAACACTGCTACTATTTGAATATTCAGATATTCATGAGTAGCAGCACTCATTTAATATTCAATTTTCTAAACAGTGGTTATACATTTTTCTCAACAAAAAAGTTATTAATGAATTTAGTATTTTGCATATTTAATGAGCATTGCTACCTCATGAATATATGAATATTCATGAAAAAAAAAAATTCTAAAAAAAATTCTAAAAAAAAAAAATTATGTTTTTTTTTTTTTTTTTAAATAGAAAGTTGGGGGTGCGATTTATACACGAGTGCGTCTTATACACGGAGTTTTACGGTAATATTTTTATTTTTTATACAAACATTGAGATATCAATTCTGTGCTTTTTGCCAGTGCAATAATGTAACTTAAAATTGTACTTGAAATGTGTAATAAGTACAGTTTTTGTTTAATTTTCAAAATTTATTTAACTTTGGCAAGACAAGTTTTTGGCCATTGTTCATTTTGAGTGTTTTTGTATGTATGATAATCAATGATTTATACTTAAATAATATATATTCTGATGTACACCAATATGTAATAAATAATAATTTTTACTTAATTGAAATATTTTGCTTGTAATTTTGGTTAACAGCATACTATTATCTAAAGAAATACATTATTTTAAAAATAAAGTATTCTTACTTTAAATCATGTACCAATACCTCTTGGGTGATCAAACTTTGTATAGTAGTTATTGAACAATGTGCATAAAATCTTGACACTTACATAAAATAATAGTATAACATATCAAAATCGCTTTCTTTCATTTTATTTTGTTGCTTCCAGTATTATAACTTTGTCTTTCACTTTAGCAGAGATGCCAACCGTTCCGTTTTTGCCGTATTTGTTACGTTTTTTCACGCAAAATACGGCAGTACGTTTTCCACTAATTAAATACGTTTTCCCCATAGAAACGATCGGAAAACGGCAACAAAATTTACGTTGAACCCTGATAAACTATTACTCCAGATACATATTTTAAATATAACACAAATAAACCGAACAAACTCATACAAACGCTGGTGTGATCGACCGAACAAACTTTTATATTTACGCGTGCGTAAAGGGTATTTTTGCTGCGCGAATTGGCTTCGCAAAAAAAATACTTTTGATTCAAAATACTGTTTTTTACCTCTCAGAATACTTTTTTTTTTGGTTTGTGAAGGTTGGCATCTCTGCTTTAGTACTTTTAACCCGTTCAGGACGGACTGATTTTACTACAACATGTATTCTCCATTGACCTAAGCCCGAATATTTTGGGACCAGTCCTGAACAGGTTAATTTTCAGTACCAAAATATGAAAAGAAAAAAAATCAAGTTACATACGTAGGCTACATGTGTAAAACATTTATGAAGTTTGGTACTTACATAACATGCAAATGTACATGTAAGTAGAGCAATGCTAAATTAACCCCTTTTCATTGTTGCCTAGGACAAATGAATGAACAAATTTGTTTAGCATTGATGTCATTTTGGTGGCCCGAAGCAGTAATTTGTAAATTATATTAAGATGTGTTAGGAACAGGTGTGACTTTGGATAAATCTTATTTCTCCATTTTGTCTCATTTAATCAATACAAATTCTAAACTTTATTTTGACTGTTCTTGTAGGGCTACAATGGGCCATATTTAAAAAAAATCTATTATCTATGTAAAGTATTATATTCATAAATACATTAGCTAGCAAAATAGAACATTTTTTGTCCTGTTTTATGGTATACATGGTATACATGATATTTGTTCAGTCAAGTCTTTATATAATGTCATTGTAATAGTGTATGTAGAATATGAATCTGTCTCTTATATGAATAAATACAGAGAAACATTTACATTTCCATGAAATACTATTTTATTTGACTATTCATTTGTATAAATTACATCATACATGTACATAGAGTACATCTTTCTCATAGAGTTCATATTAATATCAAATGACATTAACTTGAATAAAGTTTAAATTGTACACCTTTGAATATATATAAAATGCATATATCTTTATTAATAATAATTTTATACTAACATTTTAAAAATAACCTAACTGAACTGTGACACTTAGAAACATAATTTGGTATTAAATCAACAGAAAAGGCATATTCTCTTTAAATAATGGGCATACAATGTACATGGACAAACTATCACTTTCATACACGGGCGTAGACATGACATTGATACCCATTCAAGTGGGGGGGATGAGCTATTCATTCATCGGATTACATCCCCCCCCAGTTGAATAGGTATTACGTAACTCGCTACGCCCGTGCTTTCATATAACACCTAAACACGGCTTTGGTTTTCAAAAGACTACATTCTATCGTACTTTACATGTAGTTCAAGAAACATATTAAAGGTACACACAACAGACTGATGTCCATTACTAGTATACCAACAAATTACTGCTTCTGCCGAATGACTTTTCATGTTTGATAGATCTTACTTTATTTGAAAAAAACCCAGAAAATGGAATGAAACCCCAATATAAGATGTAATGTGATTTCCATTTTGTGCACCATTTTGGAATTGGTATTATTTTCTTTCCCTATGCGAGTTGTGTATTTTGTACAACTTGTTTTAGTTATACACGCTCTGGCCCCTTTGCAGAAAGAGATGCAATCGATTGCTAAGTTGCGATTAATTGTACATGTGAAAGTCCAATCATGTGACTAAATGCAAGTCTTTCTGCAACGGGACCAAGAATAAGAATTCCCAGGTTATTAAACCATTGAGATTGTGAAATCCCCATAGACTTTTTACATACATGTACATAGCCCATTGGGTTCCAATAGACATGGGGTTATAAAGTGATCATACCGTACATACATGTACCTTAAAAGAAAACAAAACATTTTGTGCAATTTTAGGAAAAGTTAATTAAAAGTCTAAACAAATCATTACAAATCAACTTTAGAGTAAATACATTTATATCTTATGTACATGTATGCTATAAATGTTTTACAAGAAACAAAGGGTACAGTATATTGCAGTAGGTTCAGGAATGAATACAAAAGTTGTGAGGATTTGATAAAGCAGAAGGCAGGCAGTGAAAATCACTGTTTAAATATGCAGTACATACAATACATCAACGAAGCGAGTATACTCTTCATTTGGAAACATATTAGATAATAGATAATAGAGCTTTCTTCCTGAAATTCAAGAAAGAATTATACACATCTGATGAATGATTAAGAAAAATAGATTTACAAATATATTAGTTTATTTCTATTCAAACTATTGTAACCATGTCATGCTTTGTGATCATAACTTTAAACACACAAATCAATATAATTAACAAAGTGATATGAATAACAACAAAAATAATGTGTTAATACATTTTATAACACATTTTCCTTCTTGATATGACGTTGTATGACGCTGTACAACGTTATAGGAATAAGTTTGTAATGCTGTCATTTCCTATATATCCACAATACTTCCCCCAAATTCAATGTCACTTTTTTTGCAAAAATATCCAAAGTGATGACTTTTAAAAATTTGAAACAGAAATATGAATACAAATTTGCTGATTAAATAGTATAAAGATTGAGACAAATTTGTGATGTTATTGGTAATAAAGGTTAGAAGTATAAAGGGCAGTTTAGGATTCCGATTCAACATTTAGAGAAACAAATAATTTTCTGTGGAAAAGGGTTTCATTGCCTGTTTAGAACACAACTTACAGTCATATGAAATACAATCCATAAAGATATCAGACAGATATTTCTAAAAAGAAAAATCTGCGTTTCTAAAGTCCAATTTGCCAAATACTTAGTGAAACTTTTCACGACTGGTCCTTAAAATGGACTGTGTTTTTATGAAAAAGGCATGTTATACTCTAAAACTGAATAGTTCTCTTTTAAACAGGCAAAGTAACTATATTTGATATACTATTTATTAATTGACCATTGCAGAGAAAATAATTCAGGTTGAAATTCGTCTGAATTAAAAAAAATACCACATATTCTGACAATATCAGCAAACTTCTTACTGTACACACAATATGACAAAACATTGATAAATAAATGGTTATTTCTATACCTATCTATAGCACAAATTAAGCCGAAAGCATCAACTATTTATATATCTGGATTATAACATTTGACATATCAACATATACATATGTACATGTATTTGCACTTTGGTAATGGATTTAATTCACACAACTTGCAATACACACCAAGAATAATTAATAGAGAACCTCTAAACACCAAATTCAACATAGTTTCTTTAAATGACAATACAAATATATTAGACAGAATTTGAATTAATTTGGTTAAAATAGATATTTGAAAAATAAAAGCACATACATTCATATCATATGTGGTACATCTACATTGTATAACTCAAGGCCCCCATTCCTTTTTTTCTTGGCAATATCATTCAAAGAAATATATTATTTTACTTTTAAATAACATATCAAGATTCAAGTTCACATAATTTGTCTGAAATGATTAACATGATAAAGCTCTCCCCATATTTCCTTCACAATATGCATAATTCCATAGAACATTTGCATGGGTGAAAATACATATTCTCCAGTTTTATACACACACACACACACACACACAAACACACACACACACACACACACGCAAACAAAAAACCACACACACTTCACACACAAACACATACATTCACTCAGTCACTCGCTATTTGGTTTATTCAAGGCATACGTTCCCGTATTTATAGTAACAATGTCTTGGGGTGCATTTACCACAAATTGTTTTAGGCTGTTATCAGTCTTTTCAAACATGTTTTCAGGCAATTTTCATAAAACCTTTGAAAATGCTGCAAAAAAATGTGTTGTTTATACATGTGTGTATACAAGCCTGAATCCCTTTCCCTGAGAGATGATATAAAATACAAAGCTGTTTCTAGTTTAGCAAATATCGATAAACAAACCCAAGATGAACAAATAATCATCTTTGAAGATTATATGATATGCCAGTATAAAGCTACCCCTCAATTGAAAAAAAACTTGGTACATACATGTACATGTATGAAATTCAATGCTACACCCTTGCATACGATGAAGATAATCAACTTCTTTTTTTTTTCATTCAGTTTTGAGAAATTTTAAGTACAGGTAGCAAAATGGGACATACTATAATACTAGTAATATATATTTTTGAATTTTTAATATTAAAGATATAGTCCACTTCTTTTGGACTATTTGTGATGGCATTTTCAATGATGTGATCAGTATACAAATGATGCGCAGGTACGAGTGGGTCGGTAGGAATTGTTTGCACAAGGTAACTATGGAACTGTTAAACCCACGAGGCGAAGCCGAGTGGGTTTAGACTAGTTTCCATAGTTACCGCGTGCAAACAATTCCACCGACCCACGAAATAAACTTGCGCATCATCTGTTTTATAGAATGGGCATTGTTACGCCCCCCAAAAAGTCAAAAAATTAAAAATTAGAAAAATTACCGGATGCATGAAATAATTTTACCGGACGCATGAAATTTTTTACCGGACGCATGAAATTTTTTACCGGACGCATGATTTTTTTACCGGACGCATGAAATTTTTTACCGGACGCATGAAATTTTTACCGGACGCATGAAATTTTTACCGGACGCATGATTTTTTTACCGGACGCATGACTTTTCATGCATCCAGTACAATTAATTGTCTGCACAAATTTGGCTCTCAACCAATCAGATTGCAGGGATTTATCAACCCATTCTATAATAAGAGATGAAACCATATTCATTCAATATACCGGTTTACTATATTTTAATGACCTGAGTTGGTATTCAATTCCATACTCAAGTAAACATTTATTAAAGCACTTTAATTAGTATTTGGCTTACGTAAATTACTTAGCCAAAATTGAGATTCAATTAATTCAACAACTGAAAAATCATAACAAAATGTTAATACCATAATATCTTAAAATATCACATTTAGATTACATCTTTTACTGAATGAAGTAAAAGTCTTAAAAAAACGATTTTAACACGATAAAAAACTTTTCAGCCTAGCAAAATGCTAAGTAAATTAGTTATTCAATTATTGAATTGAATAACTGCCTCAGAGACAAGCTATTCAATGCGTTCAATACTTGGAATCAACCTTGAACACAAACATTAGTGCTAACCCAGGAAAACCTCTGGCAAGCTTTTAGGTTGACAGGAAAAACCTTTGGTTAATTATGATATGCATTCAAATATGTTAGGAAAATGGTATATTGGCTCAAGTTTGGGGTTCAACAAAGTCTCATGTTTTTAATAGTTAGATGTGAATATATATTTCAAGATAAGTAATATTATTTACTTTTAAAAGTGACCTTGAGGGTTCAATTCCGATCTGATGAACAACTGCTTATCTGAACTTAAGCAAGATCAGATCCTTAAGCCCTCCGCACACAGAGCCGACTCAAACCGATCCGACTGGTTTTCAGTCAGTTCAGCTCAGTATGCATTGCCTCAGGACTCCTGTTTTGCCGGTCAAGAGCCAGTCTGAGATTATTCAAGGCTGATTCAACATGTTGAATGGGGTACGACTGAGCGAAACTGACTCTAGCCTGACTGAAGACCAGTCGGATCTTTAATCGTTTGTCGATTCAGATCGGATAGTGAAGTGTGTGGTGGGCTTCAACCATCTGGCCCCATATTCATGAAACTACACTAGCTTAGTTTTAACCTAAGCCTAGCTTAAATGATGGGGCCAAGTAATTTGGATTAAGCCCGGCGCAGACAGAGCTGATTTGACCCGATCTGACCCTATCCGACTGAGAAGCCACAGTTGGTCGAATTCATTTGCGGCCGATTCAACTTGTTGAATCGGGCCCAAATTGATTGCTTCTGACTGGCAAAATCGGAGTCATGAGGCAATGCACACAGAGCCAATCAGACTGAAAACCAATTGAATCGGGTCGAGTCGACTCTATCTGCGCCCGGCTTTACTTGGTCTTAACTTTAAAGACTGAGGATATACGTTTGTCATAGGAAACAAACAAACAAACAGCGTACTGCAGTATCACGCTTATTGTGCAGTGCACTTCTACAAAATGTGTTTAATTGTCCTTGTTGGGACATAACGCAAGTCGCAGGACATGACATGCTGACCGATGGATAAAGACAGGAAAGGAGCTAATGATGATATCTTGAATATGACATCAGTTTTCAAGGCAGCTAAGTGGTCGATTGGAAGACGTTCTCATCTCCAGTTGACAAGGGATGCGCTTTAATAGGTTCCTGAGAATTTCACCGCCTGTTGAACAAAGAAAAAAAAAATGAACAAGTAGAAGATTGATTGATTGAATTAGTTAAAATACAGATAATAATAATCAAAATGAAAATTGGGCTCGGCCGGGAATCAAACCCAAGACCTTCAGTATGCTCGACACTATGCCCTAATCATGGCTCGACACTAGCACTTGCCCTGTTGCCTGGGGCAAGTCAAAATTCATGTAGGGCAAGTAAAATTTCATAAATGGTCTAATTTGGTTGCCCGATTGGGCAACAGGATTACTAACATTTCTGTTCAACTACAAGAGAATAAAAAGTAAATTTTTATTTCTGTGCATTTCTAATCTCATCTATAAACAAGAGAGAAATTTAGCAAGCAGATTGAACTACCTAGCACAATTAAATTGTCTCTTTTTGTCCACATAGTATTGTTTTTAGAGGGCAAGTTCAATTTCTATTCGGGCAAGTAAAATTTGAAAATTCATGATTTGACTTGTCCGAAGGGGCAAGTTTAAATAAATGTTAGTGTGGAGGCTTGCCCTAATGATGGTGGTTCTTCCCACAAACCCTTTGCAAAATTTGATTTGATTACCCAGGGTAGCCTCTTCAGGGGGGTGTTTCACAAAGATCCTAAGTTGAACTTAACTCTAAGTTGGACTTAAAAATTATGGAAAGCCATTAGTATCTTTGATTTTTTTTTTTACATGCTTTTAAAAGGCACAAAATGTTGTAACAAATTATTAATATTTTCTATTATCAAGGAGATTTCATGTTCTTGATGTAAAATTTATGAAAAGTCTAAAAATACTAATGATAATAATGGCTTTCCATATTTGTTAAGTTCAACTTAGAGTTAAGTTCAACTTAGGATCTTTGTGAAACACCCCCCCCCCCCCCCCCCCGAGAGCCCTGCATCTAATAGTATTACCACAGTCATCAGAATATACACATCCACAATCAATTCAGCTTTCCCGTAATAATAATAATAATAATATATAGCATTTATAGAGCGCCATGTACATGTATCTAGGTTCCCTATTCAGAGGCGCATTATTACCCTTGGTCATCAGGTACAGTTCAAACCCGCATGATTATCTTGCTGACCATCTCAACTCCCAGGGGAGCATACTAGCTCAAACTGCCCCTATTATGTAGAGTGCTGCAGGCTAATTTTAACACCCGACCGAGTATTATTCCACGTCATTTCAAGTCTTACCCAAGTAGCTTCTTGGCTTCTGGAGGTCTGTCGATGGACACGATGATGAGCTTCCCATCTCGTAGGCCAGCCAGGACGTGGCTCTTGGTCGGCACGACCGACATGCAGTGGATGGGCAGCTGAAGTCGCATGGTAGTCACTACCTGCAGGCTGTAGTAATGATAATGATGATGATGATGATGATAATGATGATAATAATAATAATAATAATAATAATAATAATTATAATAATAGTAATAGTAATAATAATAATAATAATAATGACAATAATAATAATGTAATAATAAATATCTATTTAGAAAGAAAAGTTGTAATTGACCAAAATCTAGAGACTTTGTGTTGAAAGAAAAGAAAGAAAGCTTTACACAGAACTCACCCGAATATTTTCTTAAATGAGAGGAGCCCTCTGTTGTCAGCAGTCAGCAGGAAGTCGTCCACGACCTCCATGTCCGTCAGACAGCCGACCGACGTCTCCGAGGCCAGGAGCTTGCCGTTGATGGAGAAGAGGTGGAGACTGCAGTGATCCTGGGGGAGAAAACGAAGGAGACAATATAAAATAAATACATCAATTATTTCGAAGGGTTCTCCTTTGAAGGGATCTAGTAACTTTGTCGAGATATACAAAGCTTACCTGCATCTCTCACAGTTCTTTCACAAAGATCCTACGTTCCTAAGTTGAACTATAAGTTGGACTTAACAATTATGATAAGCCATTTGTAGCCTTGGAATAAAGTTTATTAAAAAACGAAAGTGCAAGAAATTTAGACTATTCATAGATTTTGCATCAAGAACAAGAAATCCCTATCATATAGAAAATACTAATGATATGAATCAATGTTTTAATATGCTTATTAGAAGAACTTTTACCCCCCCAAAATGTACAGAAACTAAATGGCTTTCCATAATTGTTAAGTCCAACTTAGAGTTAAGTTCAACTTAGGATTTTTATGAAACACCCCAGGGTTGTTTTCCTCTTACTACAGAAGTATGAAACCAGTTTGTTTTTTTCAAATTTTCTCTTTGTTTAAGGGATCTAGTAACTTTGTTGACATGTGCAAAAAGTGATGAATGGTTGATGCAATGTATATTGTTGTTATCTCATATGTCCACAGGGTATTGTGTGAAAATTTCAAGTCAAATGGACATTGTATGGCCAAGTAATGAGCGAAAATGCAAAGTGATATTCAGTAACTCACTGCACTCACTTTGTACACAGAAGAAAAACTCGCCCGGAGTTTTTCTTATCTGAATACTTCAATCATACATATCTTTATAACGAAAGGGAAATTTGAAAAACCGAAACCTGTCCCATGATTATATTGTTAATACGAATACAACAAGGTATAAGGGAACCGCTAGAATTAAAATAATATTTTGAGGATTTGGACAATGTTACTAAGTCCCTTTAATTGAGATATTTATGATTTAAATTGACTACATCCTGGGGATTATTTTGACTGCCTACAAATGAGTTAGCAAACAGCATTTTGCGTGTTTGCACATTACTCGGCCAAATGACGTTCATTTAACATGGAATTTTTTAGACAAATCAGTGGACATATCAGATCACAGAAATACACATGTTATCAACCGTTTGTCAGTTTTTGCATATATGTCAACAATGTTTGACAAGATCCCTTAGATGGTAACATTGTCTGGGACCAACATGAAATTGTCTTCTTTTTATGCAAATTAATCTGCCTCCTTCTAACTTGAAGATAATTGCAGATACCTATGAATCAGAAGCCGAATGTGTGTGAATGTCTAATTGCCTGGCAATAAAAAAGCTTTTGGGGCAAATTATTTAACACCTACATGTATGTTTTTGTATCAAATACAAAAATAAAAACCGTAAACAACAAACATTTTACTTTGCCAGTTGCCACAAGGGAATCCTTGCCCTATCCCCCTTCCCTCTGTGCATCCTGTATGTGATGTTAATACCTCAGTCACATTTGCTGCCGCGGCTGTGCGGTCTAAGATATCTATGGCCAATAACAATTATAGGGCCGCCGCAGCATTTCCACGGTCACATACTGTAGCAGTCACATTTGTTAGGGTAGCCGCACGGCGTATTTTGAATTTGTGGAGACAGAAATCCTGTGGCTGCCGTACGGCCTTTGAAGTGATGACCCCGAGGCCATCGCAGATTCTCTGCGGCGCCGATTTCGGGGGCGTACGGCCGCCGTATCCTAGCCGTAGAGCAAATGTGACTGAGGTATAAGTCATGCCTTATCGTATACATGTATTTAAAGGCTGGAATTCACAAAGGACCGCCATTTGTAAACTGATGGTGAAAGAAGTGTACACTTTATACTTTTTTAAAAGCAATTTTGACACTTCACATTAGCTGAAGGCACCAAATAAAGGTCCATGTTCTGAGATATTTGAGCGGTACTTCATAGTTTAAAACCACAGTTCACATAAACCTTTTTTCCTCCTCTTGGATCCCGGAGGAATCCCATTTTCGTTGCTCTTTTTCATTTATATATTATATATTTCTGGTCAGTTTCTCCATATGTTTGAATTATAAACCTTTTTTTTGGTGTGAATTCCAGCCAAAGCTTATTTACTATTACATCTTTGATAGTTGGACAATATACAATTTGGAAGATGACAATATTCTTTACATCTAATTATAGACACACATCAACCCATGCTACGGTGTACATACATTGTACATTATCTTTCTTTTCAACATGCTCTCAAAACTATACGTTTTTTTCCCCTTCTAGTCATGCATTAAAAATACAAAGCAGGGAAACCGATTCTGTTCACTTTTTTATTCCTAACACACAACAATTTTTTAATGAAAAGATGATCAATTTCTTTGTAGCTTTAGAACAGATAGCCAACAAAAATATGGAGAGGCGTACAGATTTAGCATTCAACTTTATTCTTAAAGAAGGCACACACAACAAATTATAATCTTAACCTTTATTTATAAACAAAGTACATTTCTTTTCTTTTTCCTAACTGAATCGTAAATGTTCACTATTATATACTCCGCAAAAAAAGAAACTGGACACTTGTATAAGTTGAAATATTTCATATTAATGTACGATAAAGTGTACATGATCATATATCAAATTAAAGGGAATTTAGTCCTCTACATGCAGGGTATAACTTAAAGGTGTAATCGTTCATGCATGAAATGTCATGGTCAATTAACACTAGCAAGGTCTGTTTTCAAAAATAGCAAAACAATGGAGGACCACACCATTCGACTGAAATGATAGTAAGCGTTTCACTTAAAACAAGATGAGCGGGGCAAGTAAATTATGACATTATTAAATTTTATTGTTATGAACAAACTCTGGAAATACAAATTTGTCAATAAAACAGGGCCAGGTTATGAGAGCATTATCATACTGGTCTGTATTACAGGCATGAAACTTGTCTATTTCATGTGTCCCCTGCAATTTTAACCATAATTACCTAGATAAATGTAATTTTAAAGACTACCCAAATGTTTGACCAAGGGTGACTTCAGGTTTTGAAGATCTTTGGACTACGGTATAATTCTTGAGAAGAATTTATACCATTTTCATGCTGAAATAAGGGCACAAACTGTGGTTTTGACTAATAAAGCTTTGCCATGGAATTCCCCATTTTGTTACTTTTGGATGAAAATAACACCTATAACGTTCACAATTTGTCTTCATTTATACTCTTTATTGAGATGAAGATAGAAAAGGTCAAATTTGTAATGAAAAATTATGGCATCTCATGAATATAGCATTTTAGATTATGCTTATCAACATTTATATGGTTGAGTGGATGTTCCATTTTTGCTATTTTTGAAAACAGACCTTGGTGTGGTTAATTGACCGTGACAAGTCATGCATGAATGATTTCAACTGGATTTCATGCGAATATTGAAGAGGGTAATTTTATCGTTAATTTGATATACAATATCATGTATTTTATCGTTAATGAATACGAAATATTTGGTCTCATACAAGTGTCCAGTTTCTTTTTTTGCGGAGTATATATAAAAGGACTCTTCTTTTTATTTGTTTCTAAGAGCCAACAATGTATTATTGCAAACTCCATCATATGTAAACGCAAGATCAAACTTTCTTGATATACATGTACATATTAAAAACAAGAAGAACATTAAAATCTTTTCATGCAGGAGAACTGAATAGTTTACTATTGGGAGACACTGATATCTTGCAAAAAATGTAGAGGTTTCCTGAATAACTTTGGACCTGGCATGAGCATTTAAAAATTTTGTTTATAGACACTATAATGGTTCATTGTTAAATGACGTCTAACATCACGATGCCCAATGTATATGTAAAGAAATAATCGAACATGGGGTGACAATGTAATTTACACTGACTTCTTGGAAAACCATGCTTACAATATCTTTTTGTGCAAGCATGAACAAGTTTTTTTTTTTTTAATACAAAATATATTTCATATTTCAGGACAATATGATAATATTTGTACCACTGTAAATATTACAACACAAAGTATAGAAAAACAAACAAACAAACAATTATACACATATAATTAGCATAAAGGAATAAACATAATATATCTATTTACACCAAGAATAAAATGTGTGCATGCGATGGACAGAATAAATGAGGCGAAATGAAAAATGAAGAGAAAAAAGGGTGGTAGGGAAAAATGGCGAAAAAGACACACCGGTTGCTATAGTTACCTTTGCTGCTTTACTAGCCTTTGGTTGAGACTGCTTGCGATCCGATAGACGCCTTTCTTTCTTCTACGCCATTAGGACGGGGCGGGATAGAGTGTGTGAAGGCAGAAGAAGGGTTGTGAGATACAAAGAAGAACACGCACGGACAGACAGACAGACAGAAATACAAACCCAAACAAACCCATAGGTAGAGAGCAGAGAGTGGTATAAATACATAAAGACACACATTTGATACATGTATAGAGAAGGGACAGTGTGATAGAAAGTAAATTGGATTTAGGGGTTTTGAAATTGGACCCTGTCTCGTGCAACAATTACAATTGTTGAAACAATTTTTCAACTGCTGAAATGCTCAATGCTGATTTGTTACTCGTACATAGCATAATTTACAATAAATACATAGTAACAAGATTGAGATTGTTTTATGAAACAGGGCTGCTTAGTTAAGACTGCTTAGTTCACTTCTTGCGAAGTCTATTGGATTTGATATTAGGATTAAGGTAGGGATTAAGTACGAGGATTATAATTGTTAAGCCACTTGGCACCATTTTAGAAGCATGTTTTGTTATTCCATCAACCACCAAGTTTGATTAAAACATTAAACAATGGCCAGATTGTTAATAATCGAAACCAAATGAAAGAGATTTTTGTTTTTTTGTTTTATAATATGCTATAGTGATATAAAGGCAAGATATAAATCAAACTCTAATATAGGCAAAAGAGCACTACAAAAGACGTCCACATAGGCCAATCAATGGTTCACAGCAGCTTAAGATTTCAGAATGCCCTCAGCTACTTGACGTCTTCTGCAAAAGGTGCTTGTGCACACGTTTCTTGAAGGATTGAGCTCCAATTGCAACAAATTAATTTGGAAAAAGAAACACAGTGTTTTCTGCTTAATGTGGTAAATTTAAAGGGGGATTCCTGTTAAAGGGGTATATTTTAACCAGTTACAGTGTACTTCTGTGCATATGCATTAAAACATTTTTGGGCCATATTTTGCCTCTGTAGACGTGCCAATTTAAATAATATTTTCACAGCTTATATAAAGTTGGTTTTGTCTTTCAATCTCATTTTTAGTTTCTTTGATCATGGTGGTATGGGGTAGAGATTATTAAGTGCTTACTCACTATTCTACGAACTAAAGAGCTAACTATACATTTCAACTTATTCCACAACACAAAATGGAATAGATCCATAAAATGTTTGTCTATATATAGTATTTTGGTGATTTTCAAAAACACACATTGAAATGCAGTGAATGGGCATAACTGGTGACTTTTTGAAAAACAGATGTAGAAAATGTTGCTTGAAACTTTGATGATATTTTAAAAATGGCCATAGAAAATGTGACATATAACTTCAGTGAAGTTTGAAAACAAATTTTGGATGAGTATAAAAGTTTAATAAAAAACATATAGAGCTAGAAAGAAAATATGCACATAAATTGATTAAATCACACTCCTTTTTTAAATCACCTTTAAAGTGTCTTACTCCACAAAAATTAATTTGAGCTTCCACATTTCTCTTCTACCGTGTTGTTTGGCTTATGGTAAGAGAAGAATAAAATAGGGTTAGATTTTTTTCAAATGCCCCTTTAGTATGACTATATCTATCATTGATAATCATTCAGCTCAAGAGCGTTTATAAACAGTCATAAACGTCATACTGTAATTAGTTGTAAAAGCTGACGCAAATGTTTTGCTTTTTTAACCAGGAAAGCAGTGTTCTTTTTCAATGAAACTTTCACACATCATTCGGACATATCTTACAATGATTTGGGTATAGGATTGAAGTCTCAAATGTCATTTTGGGCAATATCTAACACTTTACAGGTGCACCTTTAAGCTTTTATGGTATTCTTAGTGGGAATTCATGACAAACTTCAGAGCATTATGAGCTAATGCATTTGATGAAATATCTCTATATCTATATGCATTTAACCCGTTCAGGACGGATTGATTTTGGTATAACATGTATTCTCTGTAGACCCCAAGCCCGAGTATTTTCGGGACCAGTCCTGAACAGGTTATTACAGAAATATTTGTTGGAATCAGAAAAGCATTGTGGTGAAAAGGCATTAATCTACATGTAGGCACTGGGAAATGAAAGAGTATATAATGGTGAGGCTATACTAAACATGTGGAACGGCACATTCCCCCGAACATGGGAGCAAAAATTACTGGTTTCAATGCATAGTGAATCTTTTACCAAGAAAAATGATATGAAAACTACAGTACCTATAATAAACCAGTCATTGTCTCATACCATGGAAAGTTTGCCATTCCATTTTATCTGGGCCAACCAGTGCATTAATTGCTCTAGATTTAAAGAACACAAAATTTGAATGATGCCTAGCAGAAAAATAAAATATAGTTTGATCGAACAGTAGCACACACTGGCCCGATTCTAATCAGAGGGTTATATTTAACCCCCAGTTATTTTAGTCCATGGATTACGTCTAACACTCCCATTTCTTTTCTTCTCCTCACCTGCATGTGTTTGCTGGCGGCGGGCTGTCGGAGGTGGATGACGATGTGACCCTCCTCCGAGATGGCGATGCAGGGGATGGAGAGGGGCGCGACCGGGTCGGAGGGGGGCCGTAGGGTGCGCACATAGTGCCCCTTCAGGATGGTGTTTACTATGATGGTGCCATCCTAAAGATAAATAAATAAACAAATTAAAATCTAAAATCCATCCTGAGAAAAAGATAATGAAATAATTCTAGATTATGCAAAAAAAGTTTATTTGAGATTGCTATGCAGGGAATAGGGAGGGGCGCAGCAGGGGGGGGGGGGGGGGGCAGGGGGCCGTAGGGTGCCACATAGTGCCCATTTAGAATAGTGTCCACTATTATAGTGCCATCCTGAAAATAAATGTCCATAATATTAAACCATTACGAGATGAGTTTAATGGGAGAGAGCCAAGTAGTAAAATGGAGAGGATCAGAGGGTTAGCTGCAGGGGACCATAGGGTGCGCACTTAGTACCCCTTCAGGATGGTGTTCACTATGATAATGCCTTCCTAAAATAATAATAATGATGGTGATGATGATAATAATAACAATTACACGTACGCTACAAAACTTTAAATTGAGTTTGCGATGCAAGGACTTGGCTTATTAGCAGAAATGTTCAGTTATGTACGCTTGTTTTTTTGTTTTGCCTCTGATGAAGATTCCTCAGTTTGCCTCTGAAGAAGATTTTGCTAGGATAGAATAGAAAAGTTTGGTCCCCTATTGACTCTTAACTCTTTAGTATGAATCAATATCTCACCTTAGATGCCGACACTGCCATGTCCAGTTCTGAACTCAGTGCCCATATTGGCTTATAATTATTTCTTCTAACACATAAAAAAAGTATCCTTCAAAATTAGTAAATACTTCCTTTAACCCGTTTAAATATTTTGGCTTAGGTCTATGGAGAAAACGTGTTGTAGTAAAAAATCTGTCTGTCCTGAACGGGTTAAGGCACCACGCAATCATTCCATCTCAACTGTTTTTGTTTTCTTCTTCTTTTTTATCTTTACCTTTGATGCCGATACTGCCATGTCCAGTTCTGAACTCAGTGCAACGCAGGTCACCTCATCATCGTGGCCATACAGGGTCTGTACCGGTCTGCTGTTGATGCCACTCGCCATTCCATTCTGAAAGAGGGAAATATGCATTTTATAATCAACGGAATGCATTTCATATATATAAAAATGAACTTCATTGAAAATAATAATCATATACTCAATTTGTAAAGCACCTAATAACCCTTTCCCTTTGAAATTCTGAAATCCCCATAGACTTTATACATAGCCTATCTGATTCCTGTATTAAAGCAAAGGGTTATATGATTGTCATTATACAAAAAAAATGATATGTACCTGGTGTGTGATCTCCCACACCATGCATGTGGTATCATGCGACCCAGTTATGAGCTGCATACCACACCCATCAAGCGCCACGCACGTGACTACATCCATGTGCCTCACATCCTACACTAGGCTGTTTATAGTCAATATTACATAACAATTTCTATCTTTACTTCTATCTTAATAATTATTATAAACGAAGAAACTGATACGTACCTGGTATGTGATCTCCCACACCATGCACGTGGTTTCACGCGACCCAGTTATGAGCTGCATGCCGCATCCGTCGAGCGCCACGCACGTGACTACATCCATAAGCCTCACATCCTACACTAGGCAGTTAGCCCAAATTACATAACAATTTCTAACTTTACTTCTACCTTAATAATCATTATAAAAGAAGACAATGATTGGTACCTGGTATGTGATCTCCCAAACCATGCACGTGGTATTACACGATCCAGTTACGAGCTGCATACCGCATCCGTCGAGCGCCACGCACGTGACTACATCCATGTGCCTCACAAACTACACTAGGCTGTCAGTCCATATTACATAACAATTTCCAACTTACTTATATCTTAATAATTATTATAAACAAAGAAA
The DNA here is from genome assembly GCA_037951105.1 of Echinarachnius parma. NCBI lineage: Eukaryota > Metazoa > Echinodermata > Echinoidea > Clypeasteroida > Echinarachniidae > Echinarachnius > Echinarachnius parma. The sequence goes on along the minus strand of JBAMJV010002888.1, from coordinate 114,618 downwards.
ATGATACGTACCTGGTATGTGATCTCCCACACCATGCACGTGGTATCACGCGACCCAGTTATGAGCTGCATACCGCATCCGTCGAGCGCCACGCACGTGACTACATCCATGTGCCGCATGACGTGCGCCACCAACTTTCCCGAACTCTTCAGGTTGAACACGCGCAGGCTGTTATCCCAGTGGCCCCCGACGAAGAGGAGACGAGCGTCGTGGGTCGTGGCGAAGACGCGTGGCGTCACCTTCATGCCGGGCGCGAATGGCCCACTCACTAGCTTGCGAGTTCTGATAAGAAAAAAAATTGAGATCCGTGTAAAAGCGAGAATTGGAAAAAAATGTTTTGGCCCACCAGAAGTGATCTCTGGCCCACCCAAATTTGTATTCTTTTTACATTTACCTTCATTCTTTAAAAAAAATGATACAGTATATGAATACAGTAATCACTGATCGACACATGAGTTAAAAGCTTGAGGATGTAAATCAAATCTAATCTACCCATAAAAATGTATGTACATGTATGCTTATTCATGAATTTTGTGTTTCTTGAGATGCTTAATTTTGTTTAATTATAATGCTCTATAATTTGATTATGAATTTGATCATTAACTCTTAAAGTGCCAGGGTTTTTTATGCTCTATGGCATTTGTGTGTATTGTAACTCGCAAAAATGCGAGCTTGGCACTCAAGGAGTGTAATCATAATGTTTTTCTTGTAAAGCGCATTGGTATTTCTTAACAGCTATGAAATGTGTTATATAAGAATTAGCTATTATTATCATTATTTATCATTTTAAAAAGTATACATGTATGTTCGTATAAATGTTTCACCAATGCAAGCCTAAAATCCAGCTACCAATGATTGGCCAACAAACTTAGAAGTACAAAGATGCTAATTTAAAATATGCTCACAAGTCAAATGAAAAGTTTCATAACCTAATTCATGCATTCAAAAGGGAGGTAAAGCTAACATGATGGGTAATCATGATAGATGAAATGAAGGCCAAAAAAATAAAATAAGGTCAAACTTGCAACAGTCGTAAAAAAAAAGAAATGATAGGTATTCTTTCCTTCATTCCAAATGATACCATTGCAAAACTAAATAATGCATATTTATATTGATACAAAACACATTCTCTATATGTCTGCCCAAAATATCTCAACTCATTCATCAAAGATAAAAAATGCATCTCTTAACAACAAAAAAGCGTGCTCTTCAAACTCATTACAGTCTTTGTTGTAGCAATGAGGGTTTCACCCAAGAATATAATGTTTTTCTAGCTTTTTAAAGATCAGCATGGTTGAATCGAGTGGCCCCTAATGAAAGCCAAATGAAATGAAATAAAACCATGAGTAAAGAAATGAGATCATTCTCTGTTTTAAGCCACTAGAATGCAGGCCTTGAATATCATGCCCTTCAAAATTTCTTCATCGTACCATTGTTACACAAGTTTGTCCGAGAAGATCAGCATGCCCACATAAGCCCCAGTGAACCTTTGGTTGTTACATAAAATTAAACAATGTTTAAAAAATTGACATGCTCTTATGTTTATTCCAATAAAACCAATCTCTCAAATACCATGCTCGGCAAATCTCCTGCATCCTCAACTGTAGCACATCACAAGTCGTTCCAGGCAAATTTTAAAAATGATCTAACTACTACCTATCGCTAGGCGCGCCCGAATCGGGTGGGCCCCCCGTGAACTTGTGAATGACGCGCGAAAACAAACCACGGTTGGTCGGTACGTACTTGGCGCTGAGAAGGGTGGAGTCGCGGTCAAACGTGAAGTAGTTTGAGATGCTCTTGTCGTAAGGGAGCCAGCTGTGCGTTCCTACAACGCCCTTCTGCGTTACCGTGACCTGAATCGCAGCAAGATGAAAAAGAATAATAATTTGTATTTTTTTAGCATTTATGTCTTACTTTTTATACTGAAAAACTAGCAATAAATGCATGAACATTGTATATCAAACTGCATGTAAGAAGTGAATAGATATAGAAGCAATAGATGGTAAAAAGACAAGCATGTGACACTGTGATGATTATGATATATTTATACAGAATACAAAATCTTTGATTGAAAATGTTGAAAGATGTATCATTTGACTCCATACGCTGAACTGATTAATGTCTCATGATTTTAATTGACAAATAAACAAAGTACCACAGAAATAAGCAGAGGAAAGTAAATAATGTAACATACCATTACATCAGGCATTCCCTGGTAGATGAAAGACTTGGCCTGGCTCTTGGGAACTCTTACATAAACCAGTGGGTCTGAATCTGATGTCGAAGCCTGAAGGAATCAAAGTTATTTGGGTAAATTCATGTGACAACACTCATTAAATTAAAACTAGTATCATTGCTGTCATCATCATCACTAACATCACCATCACCATCATCACTAAAACCATGCAGCAGCATCATTCCCCCTAGATGCATTCTCCACATCATCATCATCATCATCATCATCATCACCATGACCATGACCATCATCATCATCACCATCCCCATCCCCATCACCACCATCACCATCATCATTATTATCCATCATCATCATCATCACCATCAGCATCACCATCATCACCATCCCCATCCCCATCACCATCACCATCACCATCATCATCATCACCATCACCACCATCACCATCATCATTATTATCCATCATCATCATCACCATCACCATCACTATCACCATCATCATCATCATCACCATTACCCTGCAGCAACATCATTTCCTCCTAGATGCATTCTCCACATCATCACCACCACCACCCTCCTCCTCCTCCTCATTGTTACCGTCATCATCAATATCATAAGTATGTTTTTGCCTTTTAATTCTGTTACATTACCTCTACAAAGAAGGCCTTCAGCTCATTGAGGTGCTCAAAGACGTTGTGGTACACTGGCAGGGCGGCCCGCATCAGTCCCTTAGAGCGGGTCGTCTCCTCGGGTGAGGACGAGGGCCGTCGCTGAGGGTGGGGCTCCTTGAGGAGCTGGCAGGGCGTCTGGCCAAAGTTGTTTATCATCCCCTCTACGGCCTGGCGCTGGATGTCGTCTTTGATTGCATCGACGTCAACAGCACCTATATGAAATCAGAAGTACATTTTAAATGTCAATTTATACTGATTTTAACCAGATTTTATTCATGTGTTGGGGTTGTAGCTCCTTCTGAATATGATTAGAGGTTATTTAAAAAAAAATCACCAAAAGTGATAAATTCAAAGCATTAAGTGTTTAAACCAAGCCCTTCTAAGCTGATACCGCTATATAAACAAGACCAACATTTGACTTCTGTTTATCTTCAAGTTTCCCCACTTAGAGAACAAAATCAAGATTTGGTTTGACAAAATTACTGATATAAGGAGCGGACTCTCCTTATTACCTTCATAAGTGCAGTAGTAGAATACGTTGAGAGCCTCGACTGCGGCCGGACCCTTCTGCTTGTGGCCAAAGATGAGATCGATCCACTCATGCAGATGGCTCGACACATAGTCACTCTCCTGTGAAAAGAAGGTGGTAATAATATTATCAAATAATCAGTCATCATTTTATTAAATGAAGCAATCAACTAATCAAGTCAATTGATAAATGAATGAAATCTCTTGTGCAATCAATGAAGTCAATTAGCCAATTCACCTGTTACCACACATCCTTCCATCCATAGATCCAATGATCGATTGATAAATCAATCAATCAATCAATAGATCAATCAATCAACAAATCAGTCAGTCAATCAATCAATCAATCAATCAATAGATCAATCAATCAACAAATCAGTCAGTCAATCAATCAATCAATCAATCAATCAATCAATCAATCAATCAATCAATCAATCAATCAATCAATCAATCAATCAATCAATCAATCAATCAATCAATCAATCAATCAAACAATCAATCAATCAATCAATCAATCAATCAATCAATCAATCAATCAATCAATCAATCAATCAATCAATCAATAAATCAACAAATCAGTTAATTGATAAATCAACAAAATTTGTATTCAGTTCACAAACTGGCCGAATGACCTAACGACCACCCAACTGACAGACTGACATGTACCTTATGACCGACAAACCAACCAACCAACCAACCAACCAACCAACCAATCAACCAACCAAAACGATCAATCAATCTTTATATTAGTTTATACATACCAGAGCTTGTCTGTGTTTGTGGATGAAGTCCTCTGGTGACTTCGCCCATTTTGGCAAGATGACATTATCTACTGCCTCCCCTGTCTGGAGATGTCCAAGGTCGAATCCTGAAAGAACAAAAGAGATACAATACGGCAAATATATATATATATATATATATATACGGTTAGTTAACTTTTCTTTTGTATACTGTATTTCCTTTGTATTAATGTAACAAGCTGCCTTGCAGTTGCATCAAGCATCTCAAAAATTAAATTCCTGCCACATACTCTTTCACTACACCTGGGTTGAGAGCAGCAAATGTGGACAATGTGGACTCAAACCAAAGACCCTCCCATTTTAATATGAAGGCCCTTTAGAAACAACTTACTCCTCATCACCTTATTCTCAAAAATGTCCTTCTACTTACCATTTGCATTGACCAGGAACTCGGGGAGGTAGAAGAACTCTGGGATGAGTTCTTTCACATCGTTGGGGTTCTCCATCAGCGTATCCCATAGCGACCCGATGGACTGGAACTGACGGTCAGCGCAGTCAAATCTAACAGAGGCAAGTAAAAGTTTTTGGTCAAAATGCAAAAGGAAAGCTCTAGAGTTACATGTACTTCCAACAAAAATGTACACTTGTCAGCTATCTTCTGCTGCATTATGCATAAAATCGATCATTTTCTTCTTTAATTATTTACAATCAAAATTGAAAAGTTTTATTTTACACCCAGTTTGATGCAAAGTTCAGGTACATCTTTTAGAATACCTAATACAACACTGGAAATGATAATGTCCTATTTAAAAATGTTTTGAAGAAAAAAAGGTGCAACAAACCTGCCGCTTTGCAACTGTATATGCAGAGTTGTAAATGGTTCCATGCGCACAAGATAGTGCATGACGCCAGCTGCGTTGGAGTAGTGCGTTCCGTAGTGAAACTTGTCGATCGTCCCTGAAGGGTCTTCAAAGTTCTCAAATCTGGTATTAAAAAAAGAGGGGAGGAATTATCTTTTCCCGCACTAAACATCTACAAATTTCACTGCGTAGTAAAGGCACAAGCATTGGAGTAGCATGTTCAGTAGTGAAATTTGTCAATAGTTCCAGAAGGCAGGGCATAACACTAGCACTTGCCCTGTTGACCAGGGCAAGTAAAATTGATGTCAGGCAAGTAAAATTGGTTTAGTTTGGTTGCCTGATTGGGCAACTATGATTTATACAAGAGAAAATTGTATTTCTTATGTGTAAATCTCATCTAGAGACGAGAGAGAAATTTGCTAAGCATATGAAGCTACCTAAACCTATCCATTACAGCAGTATAGAGTACAGAAGCCATGACGTCATAAAAATCTCTTTTTAGAATTTTCAAATTTGAACTTCATTTCCAGAAAGAGCGTGACAAATAATGTCTAAATTCTGAAAATCAATTGAATATGTTAAGTATTGGCTGAGATATGCCCATCCAAATGAATTTTACTTCAATGGGCAATCAGTGTTTATATAGTGCACTGGTTCATAAAGTTATGAACCAGTGCACTATAACACTGATTGCCTATTGGAAACAAAAATCATTCGGATGGGCATATCTCAGCCAATACGTAACATATTCAATTGATTTTCAGAATTTAGACATTATTTGTTATGCTCTTTCTGAAAATGAAGTTCAAATGTGAAAATTCTAAAAAAAGATGTTTATGACGTCATAGATGACATCACACTTCACCTCTCTATAGGGGGTGAAATCTTCTTACTTGCTCTTGACCTCAGCGATGTTCTTAGGATTGACGACTCCTACCGGCCTGGAGAGGTTACGGAACACTTCTGGGTTTTCTAGGTCGAGTTCTTCCGATGTGTAGTCCGATAGAATCCATGGAAACTGGAAATGAGCAATGAAGACAAGAATAAGATCAATAAAAAGTATTACTATTTTATTTTGTATTTTTTGTTCCTCTTTACTTGCCTCCTTCACCTTAAACCCTCCTCTTCTCATTCATATGAATCTATTGGAGGACTCTATACTAAAAACTGCCACTGGTTTTTAAAAATCATCAACAAATCCTCTCTTCCATCTCTCTCCTCCTCCTTTTCCCCTCTTTCTCCTATTCTTCCTTTTACTCCCTCTCATCCTTTTCTTTTTCAAACTTCTCCTTCATCCCCTTATCTTTTTCAACTCGCTATCATATCTTCCTTCTTTCTCCTCTTCCTCCTCCATCCTCCCTCTCCTCCCCATCCCCTCCCTATCGCACCCCTCCTCAAACTCCCTTGCATAAGATAGTTAAGGTTTGAAAATACCTAATGCATTAGATAATGAAAGTTTATAATCTTCTGATTAACCAAATTCAATACTTGACCAGAGGTTTTTCCTACCCTTTATAATTCATATAATTAATATTCAAAAGCATATAGGAAAGAGGGAGGCCTGTAAAGTGTCTAACTCCACGAAAATTACTTGGAGCTTCCTCGTTTCTCTTCTACTGTGTTGTTTAGCTTATGGTAAGAGAAGAATAAAATGGGGTTAGATTTGTCCAAATGTCCCTTTAGTATGAAGATAATTATCATTGATAATCATTTAGCTCAAGAGTGTAATGAACGGTCATAAACCTCAGAGACGTCATACAGTAATTCGTTACAAAAGCTAACGCAAATTTTTCGCTTTTTTAACCAGAAAAGCAGTGTTCTTTTTCAATGAAACTTTCACAAATCATTCGGACATATCTTACAATGATTTTGGTATAGAATTGAAGCCTCAAATATCATTTTGGGCAATTTCTGACACTTAAAAGGTGCACCTTTAAAGTTTTCTTTTCACTTACGACAGGGTACTGGCTAAGATCGTTGTAGGTGCGTCCTGCGATGGTGTTGAGTTGCATCAGGTAGTCAAAGTTTGAGATCTCTCGGTTGACCCATTTCTGCGTGAGACCCGAAGCCTTGAGTAGGTCTGCGGGGGACTTGGCCCCGGTGTAATACAGGTTCGGGGGTCTCAGGCTCAGTATTCGACTGTACGCCTTGTTTCTGATCTTTAAATATCAAAGAGAAAAGGATTAAATAATTTATACAATCTATGCCTCTGAGTAGATTTGATGGGAGGTTTAGCTCCAGTGTAGTACAGTTTCGGGGGTCTCATGCTCAGTATTCGACTGTAGGCCTTGTTTCTGATCTGTAAAATTAAACAAGGATGAAAACAGGGTGGAAAGGATGAAACAATTCATAAAATTGATTCGCTCCCCCAACAAGGTCCACCTCATGTAATGTCTGCAAACCCGCCCCCCCCCCCCCCCCCCCACCTTGAGTAGGTCTGCGGGGGACTTGGCCTCAGTGTAGTACAGGTTTGGAGGTCTCAGGCTCAGTATTCGACTGTAGGCCTTGTTCCTGATCTATATATTATAGAGACAATGAAATGTCTATATCTGAATTATTTCATTGTTATTATCACTTAATTTATTATTATGTTGTTGTTGTTGTTGTTGTAGTACCTATGACTTTGATGTCATAATCATGTATCAATCAAATCAATCAAAAGTAAAGCTCAAGTATCTAAATATTACCTTTTATTGTGAATATGGAATCAATTTTTAATATACAAAAAGGGATTATACTTTATTCTTGTAAATATTTGTTCATGACTCAATGGTACAGTACTTGACAAGTTTAAACTTTTTGTTCTTTAAGTTGATGAAATAGTTTATTTGTGACCTTACACCACAAAACGACCAATAAGTCGGGAAAACTGATTTTGCTGCTTTTCATAAAACATTAAACTAGAAGTCATTGCCTTTCATATTGTATATAATTTGTCATATTTAGACAAAGCTAACTCTCTTTAAATGAACACCAAAGATTTGGAATATCGCTAGATCATTCTTAAAATAAGGGAGAAACGGGCCATTTAAAATATAGGTTTCCATTAAAGCGCTGTAATAAGATCACACTTATTGAATGAAAAAAATAATATTTAAACATGATTTCCGACGCTCAAAATGTTACAAAAGCTAGATTAAGATATGCTTATTCAGGAAATACCAAAATCCTAAATCTCAAATTTTGAACAAAATTTAACTATTTTAGCAAATAAAAGAGAAACTATCCCAGCGACATAACGGTCGTTTTGTGGTGTAAGGTCACATTTATACAAAGAAAAACTTCCCCTTACGGTGGGTGTATTCAGGTAAAATATTCAAACATAAATTATTTCAATTCTTAGAATTAAAGCCATAATATCCATATATCCATATTGCAAAAATAATCCAAACTTATCATACCTTTTTGTCCTTGAAGTTGATAAAGTAGTTAGTTTGGTTGATGAAGAAGACTTCGATGGCACTTCGCCTCAGGTTGTATCTCCTCAGATGGACCTCCCGAAGATGCGACAGGGACCACTTGAAATCCTGACCATACACTGACAAAATTGCGATAATACAATGTAAATGGGTTATTTGATGAAGCACAAAATCTCTATTCGAATTTCTTTGGTTTGGTGACAGGGACCACTTGAAATCCTGATCCAACACTGGACAATAATAATTTTTAAAATGATTTTTTGAAGAAACACAACATCATTATCAAAAGCTCTTTTGGTTTGGTGGCAAAGAATCACACATGGGTCATATCTAATGTCATCTTGCTGGGTGACCCAACTCTAACCCTCTGCAGACTTTCTTCTCAAATCACAACATTCTCTTTAATAATATTTACTATTTATTCCTTAAAGTCCTCAGACTAAATGTAATTTTTGTCATTTAACTTCTGAAGAAGATTCTGCTATGATAGAAAACTCAGCCCCATTTAATATTGATTACAATTGAATATATATAATGATTCTTTTCTTTCTCTGGACTTGTGGCATAGAAGTAGACATGGGTGGTGGTTACCTCCAGCTTGCCTGGTATAGCACCAACCAAAACATTCAGCTGACATTCTTCTCAAATCACATCCTTCTCTTCAATTTGAAATTCAAGATTATTTTTTTAATAAATACCTTCTTCTTTCTCGGGACTCGTGTCATAGAAGTAGACGTGGGTGGTGGTTACCTCCAGCTTGCCTGGTATAACGTCGACCAGCGTGATCAGCTGACATTCTTCTGAGATGACCACCTTCTCCTTGACCACCTCACCTTGGCCTTCCCCACCCCTGAAAAAAAGGGTAAGACATGAGAATGAAAGGTCAAATGAGAGGTCAAGTTGGGTCACAATGGCGATTAAAATGGAAGGGCCAAACATTTTGTATAGAGAACAAAGTTTGAAAAGTTTAAAGTTAAACCCGATTCTTCTTTTGGAACAACAATACAGATTCATATTGCCGTAGTATCCTACTTACAAGTACGATAATGAAGATTTTGATTCATTCAGGAGAATGTTCATGTAGTTGAAAATTGAATCTAAGCAACTTCGACTTACTATTTGTAAAGAAGCAGCCTAGATAGGTTGCGAAAATGTTCTACTCTGCAAATAGTAAGTCCAGTTGCTTAGATTCAATTTTCAACTTCTACTTACACTTGTACCTACCATTATATCCAAAAATGTATAGTTTAAATCACTGACTAAATTCTTTAGGAATTCCATATCAAAGCCGCTCACCCTTCGACGTTGACTAGATTCCACTCTTCATCCCCCAGTCTGTCATCTTGGAGCTCCATGTCGCTCACTCTGGCTTCCTTAGCAACCGCTGGGACCGTTTGGGAGGACTCTGTTGCCATGCCTACAAAGGAATTTATAGAAAGCAGAAAATATACCATTTTTAGAAATTAAAGGCATAAAAAACAAAAACATTTATTATAGTTTACTCATCTACATGTAGATGACATTAACCTGCTTAGGATTATTCATGAGCATAATTGGGATATATGAAATTCATTCTAACTTTTGGATCCAAAGAAATATCATGAATTTACGTTGATTGTATTAATTTCCACTTTCATGCAGTGTTTTCATTATTACTAATCCAGTCCCTGGATACACATCCTCTACCAATCAACTGTTGGCACACACATGTTCCACTCCTTTGGGAGCATATTGCAAACATGCTAGCTTACATGTACCTGTCTCAGTAGTCACCTGCCTATAGCAATCAACCTGTCTATAGTGGCCACCAAAAGTAAGAAAAAGTGAAAAAATGCCTCCGGCCACTTTGTTGCGGTGGCATAAAACGTTATGGAACCCGTCTACAAAGGTCACCTACATTGTACATAAAGTGGCCACATTTCTATTTTCCCTTAGGTGGTCAATATAAACAAGTTTGACTGTATACTGATTTACCCGTGTTATCTCTCATCTGGCTGGGCTCTGTATGAGGGTCATAGTTGTAGTTCTGCGTCAGATACAATATCATTACCCAAGTCCACACACACATTGTGTGCACCATCTCCACTCCCTGGGGAGCATTCCTTCCAAGCGGCTCATGGGCGTTTAGAAGATCAGTAAATACACCCACAACCACACCCACAATCCACAGTTAGCATGCACATTTTCCACTCCCTTGTGAGCATATTGCACACATGTTGGCTTACCTGTGTTATCTCTCATCTGGCTGGGCTCTGTATGAGGATCAAAGTTGTAGTTCTGGGTCAGCTTCAGTCGCATGCGAGAGAAATTCTCCTGCGATGACAGTTTCCAGAAAATGCTTTGTGGATTCCTGTAAAAAAAAAAAAAAAATGAAATATGAAAGTGGAGTTCCATGACATTTGCTTTGCTATGGTTTTTCATAAACAAACAAAGATTTCTTCCACTAACCCGGACCCTAACTTTCAGTAAAATGGTGACAAACCTTTGGAGCAAATGTTGCCAGGACAACTGAAAGTGGAGATTTTTTGACAAGTAATAGAGTGAAGTATTTTTTCCTTAATTTTTTTTATAATTCTTCAGTACTCACTTAAAACCTTATAGGAATAAAGGAAATTTGAAACATCACATCCTTCGCTGTTTCTAAATAGTATTCTTACTTCATTACTTGCATGCTTTAAATACATGACATATGATTCACTGATTTATATTTGAGTTGTAACAAGCAGTATTATTGTATTGTTAGATGTCTTTTAATTTGTGAATTGTGAACCAACAGCAGTTTTTCACTCTGTTGGAATAATAAACTGAATCTTTAATCTTGATTACTTTATTGTTAATCGAGATGGATTGAACCAATAAGAAAACAAAAAGAGATCTCTAAATGATCTTTGAAACATTATAAACATACCTTTCCGCCCAGGCGCCTCTCTCGCCGACGAGGAACCTCTTTGCAGCTCTCCACTGCCTCATGGTAGACTGATGCTGATTGAACAGTTTGTTGCAGACCGAGTTGTGTCTTGAGTTCTCCGTCTTACACACTGAGTTGAAGGGATCAGCGATCGATTTCTTTGGTGGCAATAAAGAGAAAAACACAGATGTAAATTCCCCCTGTTCTCTTTAATATAACATGACCAATTGGTGTAATTCCGTGACAGAAATGGTGTTGTACCCCCAATTGTACAGATTTTGTTGAAGGGCCCCATTATAGACTTTTTATAGCAAAAGAATGATTGAATCCTACATGTTAAAGGCTTTAAGGCTTTACTATCGATTTCTTTGATAGCACGCAAGAGGGGAAAAATAAATGTATGGCAAATTTTTTTAATTCAAATTTTTATGAAAGTTTGATCATTTGGTTGCCTCAAGTTTTTGATCTGTGATAATAAATGTAAGCAGAAATTTGACTAATGAAAACAAAAATCAACAAAACACACCGAGACATGGAAAAGATTTACTTACATTGAATTTCAGCTTGCTCTCTCCCCTCTCCCTCTCTCGTTTGTGGATGTCAACGTTCATCGCGTCAAAGCACTTCCGCCAGAAGCGGTTGTTGCGCGCCGTGATCTCGGAGTAGTTGTTGGTGATAAACTCGTGCATGAAAGGCTGCACCTGTAGTAAAAGAAATATAATGTACAGGTATGTGAAACTTGACTTTATTAACAAACCCCAAATTTATTAAGATAGTCTACCCCTTTTAGTGCTAACGTGCAGCAAGTTTGATGGTTCACGAGATGTTAAAATGATCAACTTTTCTTGCATACCTGGTTAGTCCTATGTTTGACGTTTGACCGAATGACTACCTGAAATCAGATTATGAGTTCCTAAAAGAACGCATATGTATGTACCAAGTTGATGACCCGTTTAATAGTTCTTGAGATATTGCATTGAGGAGATCTAGGATGGATGGGCAAGCCAAAGAAAAATAAAGTCTCTAGATGCATAAAAAAGTGACTAAATAAACTAAAACTACCTAGCGACACCTGTTTCTTGATGTATACATGTACATGCACCACTCATATGCCTTACAGTGCAGCCTAAAATCCTCAATGTTAAACTTGAGCTCGATAATCAAATTGAGCTCAAGAACTATAAATAGGAAAAGAAACTAACATTCAGATTCGAGCTGCCTGCCTACCTGTTTCTCAATGTACATGCGCCACTCCTCTGACTTGCAGTACAGCCTGAAGTCCTCCACAAAGGATTGGCTCGTTTCCGTCGATGGGAGATTGACGAGGAACGATGCCATGCCCAACTCTTCCCGGTATTTGTCCACCATCGCTCGGGCGAGTGGGATCAAGTACGCAAATGTGTCATCTGCTCCTGAAATGTTAATACAAATCTTGAATGTCTAATGTTGGTGTGTTTCTGAATACTCATCACCATGATCACCCCCATTATCATCATTATCTTCATCATTGTCATCACCATCTTCATCGTTGTTGTCATCATAATCATCATTAAAACTATCTTCATCATCATCACAGTCATTTTCATCATCATTGTCATCATCATCGTAATCATCATCATCTTCATCATCATCATTAACACTATCTTCATCTTCATCATCATCACCACCACCACCACCACCATCATCATCATCATCATAATCATCACCATCACCATCATCATCATCATCATCATAATCATCACCATCACCATCATCATCATCATCTTCTTCACCATCACAATCATCATTAACACTATCTTAATCATCATCACAGTCATTTTCATCATCGTAATCATCATCTTCATCATCATCGTTAACACTATCTTCATCTTCATCATCATCACCACCACCACCACCATCATCATCATCATAATCATCATCATCATCATAATCATCACCATCACCATCATCATCATCATCATCTTCTTCACCATCACAATCATCATTAACACTATCTTAATCATCATCACCGTCATTTTCATCATCATCATCATCATCATCATCATCATCATCTTCATCACCATCATTAACACTATCATCATCATCATCATCATCATCATCATCATCATCATCATCATCATCATCATCATCTTCATCACCACCACCACCACCATCATCATCATCATCATAATCATCACCATCACCACCATCATCATCATCATAATCATCACCATCACCATCATCATCATCATCATCTTCTTCACCATCACAATCATCATTAACACTATCTTAATAATCATCACCGTCATTTTCATTATCATCATCATCATCATCATCATCATCATCATCATCATCATCATCATCATCTTCATCACCATCATTAACACTATCTTCATCATCTTCATCATCATCATCACCGCATCATCATCATAATCATCAACGCCATCATCCTCATCCTCTTCATCATTACCATCTGTGTCATCCAGACTTGCGATGAGTGATTCGTCCAGTGATCCCAGGAAGAAGCAAGCTTCGCTCGGAGATGTGACGGGTCGAGATTGGATCAGTAGATGCAGCCTTGCCGATGCAATAGCACAAATCTGAAATATATTATAATAACAATACAATTAATATATAAATATATATTCTGGAATGAATGTGTCAATAAATGCCATCACTAAATAAAATTCACATAACCCTCAGTAAAGTTATTATTATTCTTAATCATTTATCTTTCAATCAACGATCCTTTTCCTGATGACAACTGACTGTGTGTGTGTGTGTGCATAGAGATGATTAACAATCTTATCAGCAGTTATATTAATCAAAATATTGGAATCAAAATATTTCTTACCTCAAGGTTCGTGTGTGAGGCAAACCTGAGGAGTAGCCTCAGTCCAAGCTGTGACATTTCTTGCCATTCATCAAAGGCTCCTGCATCAGTCCAAACCTGGAGGGCATCCAGAACGTCCACAACCCCCTCTGCCAGCTGTCAAAGATGAAAGGTCAAAGAAGGTCAAACACAAGGGTTAAATGTCAAAGTTTATCAAATACAAGGGTTAAGGTCAAAACATTAAATGCTCAAAATGGAGTAAGTAAAGGTAAAATAGATGCCACAAATCATTTTTTTTCACAATCTTGCTCGGCCACATTTGTAAGCTGTTTTCTCCTTTAACATTTTGTGTTTCATGACATACATGTAGCAGGGTCAATGATGGCAAAAAAAAGAAAAAAGAGAAAACACATTGCTAATTCTAAGATAGCAGTGAGTTCATAGAAACATTTGAACATTAATTGCACATGCCACTGAGAGTATTTATTTAATTTATGACCTCTGATTGCCCATGTCATTGCTCCTAGGTGGTTTTCAAAATTGTCCAAATACATCACACTAACCTTTACGCTCCAACTGTTGTCGTCCGACCCGCTCACGCTGAAGAGAAAGTCATAGACCACCTTGATCATGTAGAGGGCGTTCTCCCCGTTGGCATGGTTACTCGGACCGGACGATCTCACGTCCCCTGCCACCCCCTCCAGTAGCTTCTCCAGCATCTGGCGCTTGATGTGGTTGGCCGGCCGCAGGATCTGGTGGGAGTTGGCCAGGTCGCTTATGCACTTGAATATCTGCCCTCTCGCCTGAAATAAACAAAGACGGTTCAGTACTTTTCTGAAAGGGGAATTCCACCCCGGAAAAATGATGTTTGCTATGAAAGAAGGGGAATAAGGAGAATCATACGTAGAAATCTGAGCAAAAACGGTAGAGCAACGAAAATCAAAATTGTCTAAATTACAAAGCAATTTCATGAGCAAAATATTTGGACCATCATCATTCGTTAATGAATTTGTGAAAAAAAGCATACAAACATTTTTTTGGCCAACTGAAATGAGAATTAAGTGAATTTGTATGTACAAAAACTATGGCGAGTAGCTCGTTTATGTTTCAATAGGCGGCAATTTTGAAAGGTTCGCTCATTTCTGCATGATGTTCAAATAGGCATAACTCTGATGTTTCTTGTCTGATTTTGATCAATTTTTCACCCGTTATTCCTCTCATGCTTCTGATTTTTTACTTACCCCAAACGGGCAAGTAGAAAATAAAGTTAGTGTGGAGGCTTAATAACGGATAAGAAAATGCTGACTTACGATCCAGGCATCCTCTGAGCTGCCTTCCACCCCGACCCACATCAGCTGCACCAGGATCTCCATCAGGGTGTCCACCAACGTCTGCTCATTCTTCTCCTTCTGAAGGATCCCGCCGGGACTGAGGTCAGAGGTCGACGTCGGGTTTGGCGACAGCGAGACGTCCAATTCAGAGGGTCTTGCGAGGCACACTGCGCTGTGCACGGAGAAGAGAATTCCCGAATCATCGGGCGTGTCCATACTAAGCGTGCTCTCAGTGGTGATAGAGTCTGTCTCGACTGAAATCGGAAGCGACCAGTTGGAGTCTGATTCCTTCACGTGATGGTGCATAGACGGCGAGCATTCCGAGTTGTTGTTTGACGGGTCGATCGTTATTTGCGTCAGCAGAGACGATGAAGAGTTGGACGATGGGGGCTCGGGGTAAATCTGCTCTGAACTCGTCTGCGAGGTGGTATCTTTGTTCGTCTGTGCGTTCGTATCGTGGTGCGCACAATCGCCGTTGCTTGTTACCGATGCCGAAGGCGGCGACATCGTCGAGGCCGTGAAATCACCAGCTGCATTGGAAACAGAGGTGAATGGCGGATGACTAGGCGTCATGGCTGGCGTCATGCAAGCACTGTCATTAGGCAAGCTATCAAGCGACGACTCAGACGCCTGTAGGTTCTTGTCAGAGCTGAAGAACCCGTTGACATCAACGCTCTGACTGTTGTCCCCGTCCGCGGTCCGGATCAAGAGTCGCGTCAGCGTGTCCTGCCACCCGGGCACCTTGGCGATCTGTGTCCTTGCTTCCGTGTTGGTGTACAGGATGTGAAGGAGTTGTGTGCAAGCCTCGAGTTTGACCAGGACGTCAGAGGAGTGGAGGATTTGTAGTACTGCAAGGAGGCCCCTGTGATTCAGCTGACCGTCTATTGGAGTAAAAAATATTAAAAGAATGACCGCAACACATTTCCCTTCAAGTTGTTGTAATTTCCACATGACAATGGACCAGTTTCTACATAAATTCAGTAATAAAATGTAAATTAAAAAATAAATCCAAAGTTAGTCACCAATTGCAAATACTGGGCTAGGATAGGCAAACAAAAATAATGTAACATTTGTCAAATATAATGAGAAGGGCAAGACCCAAGAAGCATATGTTCTGGAGTAATGTGCTAGTAAAATTTGAGTCAAATGTTAGTCAAATATTAGTCAAACATAAGTAGTCACCTGTGACAAGCTCTACCAGCGTTCTGGCCACTGACACATTGAGTCCTGCGTGTTCCTTGAGAAGGGTGATACCCAAGAATACTATGTCTAGAAGTCATTTACTAGTCAAATATTAGTCAAATATTAGTCAAACATAAGTAGTCACCTGTGACAAGCTCTACCAGCGTTCTGGCCAGTGACACACCCGAGTCTTGAGTGTTCCTTGAGAAGGGTGAGACCTGAGAATTCTATGTCTAGGAGTCATATACTAGTCAAATATTAGTCAAACATAATGTAAGTACATGTAGTCACCTGTGACAAGCTCTACTAGTGTTCTGGCCACCGACATGCTGAGTTGGGAGTGCTCCATGAGAAGGGTGAGACCCGAGAAGCCAATGTCCTGGAGTCGTATCCTTGTCTTGTTCTTCTCATTCACCTTGCTGGAATGCAGCATGGCTGCAAATAGCTGTAGAAGAAATATATGAAAGTTTAAGGAATGTGTTGTAACACTGAAGGCAAAAATTATGGAAGCACATAATTGTTGCATTTTATGGAGGCCTGAAATTGCTTCATGACATGAAGAGGATTATCTTTTATATAGCTGAGATAAGTAACAAAAAGATAATATTGCTTTTAACATATCTGTGCTATCACCCAGTTAGAACTCAATAGACCTACCATTTTGAGGATAATTTCCAAAGTACATCCCAAAGAACCTCAATGTAAGGGTCGGAGATCCACAAACAGGAATAATGACGGTGACAAAGAATTCCGGATTAAAAAGAAACTTTATTTCGCCGACTTGGCAGAACATGTGCAAACAAGCAACCCGGAACTCAGAGTCCGGATACCGATAATCCCGATCACGACAATCAACATCTGTTCGCCCGTGACTGTGCAACGCGAACTTGAACGACGTCGGCTTCCATAGGCTTCAATCCATCGGGCATAAAAACTCCGTCCACAGTGTAATGACACTGGACCAACAAAAATATTCAGAGAGCTGAATTTCCGATCAAAATACACAAAAACGTCATTGACATCCTTAGCGAAAATAACCCTGCTCGCAGCGCCAACAAGTTCAGAAAAATATTTTCCATTCCTCTACTCCAGTAGAAAAATATGTTTCCAGAAAAAAATTATATAATTGGAAAACGCGTTACCATTCTAAAGCATGCGTTCATGGGTTTGGATATATGAAGACTACCTTTGTCCTGGGCGAACGAATCGTCCGTGATTCTATTGTCTCCAAATGTACGGGTGAGTAGAACTGGTGCACTCGCAAATGTTTGGCGCATACGGAACCATGACATAATATTGGTTCCGTAAGTGGTGGTAATTAATTGCATTGTTTATGAATTACACAACCCTATGCAAAATGTTTGGTATCTATTTGATATCACAAAATGGTACCAAAACCAATAATTATGTGTTGTTCTTTGCCTGGTGGTCCCTTTTAAGCTTACCTTCAGTACCCTGACCTGGACGCCATCAGAATACTCTTGCCTTGTGAGGAGAGCGTACAGGAGGTCGGCGGATCCATGCTCAAAGAGAAGGAGCATCAACGGGTCCTTGCTGGGTGTCTCCAGGAGGGAGAGCAGAAGATCTAGTGCCTCCTCCACCTAATGTCAAGAAAAGGAGAAGGGTGAATTCAAGAGAGTATCCATTACTAGTTCATTACGAGAAATTGTTTGTGTTTTTGCTTGTTTAAATTCTGAGTCAAAGTGCTCTTAATTTGACTGTCAATATGAGCCACATTCACCTCCAATTGCCTGCATATTTGTACAATTTAAATGCAAAATATTCTGAATTGTTAACATTGGCAATTGTCAACAAGCAGGGTTTGCCCTTAGTGGTTGGTGGCCAAGATGCCAATGGCCACCTGAAATGTAATTTGGCCACTAGAAACTCTGGCATTGGCCAGCAAAAAATTAGTATCTACAGCACACAAGTCTACGATGAGAGGCTGTCATTTCAGCCACCGGAAAGAAAAGCTTAAGGAAAAGCCTTGCTATTGAGCTATTTTGACTCGTTCTAGGACAAAAACCTTCCCGGGCATGGGGTCACTTACGAGGCACTGCTCTTTCACCGCTGTGATGAAGCCCAGAATGCTATGCAGCTCTGCGTGGCTGATGTTGCGATAGACGTAGTATCGGATCAGGCCTCTCAGAGAGTTCCTGATCACTTTGGCATCCTCCAATGAGATGTCCATGTTTCCGCTGCAAACAAATGATACAAATTTTGTTTTTTTCAATATAATTCTCCACAAATGCCAGATCAAAGAAACATTATTGCTTTTTCAGACATTAAGAAACACTGATAATAAATGGAAAAACATGAACATCATCAATAAAGATATGGATTCAAGACAAGCAACGTTAGCTGTACATGTAGTACAAATCAAAGAAACAAAATAAATATTTCAGACAACTACAAATGATACACTTACAAAATACATTTACAAATGATAAACAATAAAGAGAAAAACATTACAGGAAAAACATCAAAGGCAACGATCAGTAAAGATATGGAGTAAAAATAAGCAACATTACCTGTAGTATGTCCTGATGACATCCAACATGAACTGCACTCCGTACGCCTTGCGAAAGGTCTTCCTGTTGTCCTTTATAATGGTGGATAAGTACTGTATGTGACCTGTGAAGAAAATAAAAGAAGGGATAGAATTTAAAGGATCTATAGAACATGCTTTCTTTGTTCTATGTATGTAAAATAAGAAGAAGGAAAAAAAAAGAAGACAAGTTATATCTCAACTGATATTAAATAGAGAAACAATCTCTCATTAAAGCATAATTCTCTGTATTTTGTCAATGTTTACAAAGATCTTTTCAGGCAGCTCACATAATTTCCTCACCTATTCTGACAGGAAAGTCACTTCTGCTCCATATCCTGAAGTCAAAGAGGATGTGACGATGAGCCGTCTTCAGTAGATGAGAGTTGCCAACACAGACAGCCTCGACCAGGAGTTGCACAGCCATCAATACATTGACATCAATCAGGGATGGATTGGCCTAAATGATGAGTAAAGTAAACCAATTCAAATCATGATCATCATTATCATAACTATCATTATATTCCTCCTCCCCACCATCATCATTATCACTGCCACAATGGGTTGTCTTCAGTAGATGAGAGTTGCCAACACAGACAGCCTCCACTAGGAGTTGCACAGCCATCAATACATTGACATCAATCAGGGATGGATCGGCCTAGATAAATCATATATTATATCATCTTCATGCATAATATCATAATAATCTTCATCCTTAACCATCATCATTATTCATCATCACTTACATCAAAATTATTCATCATCACTAACGTCAAAATTATTCATTAACCCGAACTACCCAATTTCTCCTAATAATCATCATCTCCACCATCTAAACCAACCATCACCACCACCACCACCACCCTCATCATCTACATCATCATCATCATCATCATCATCTAAATCATCATCATCATCTAAATCATCATCATCACCACCACCACCACTACAACTACTATCATCACTGCCATCATCATCATCTTCCTGTACCTTCTGTAGTAAGGCCCCAATGGTTGCCAGTCCCTGTGTCTTGTGTAGCAGCTCTTGGTTGATGGAATGCCCCACGCACACGTTCTTCAGCAGCGACAGGAAGCCAGAGATCCGATTCCTCTCCAACTTTGCCTCTGCAAGTAGAAAGTAGAGACAAAAGACACACAAACATATAAATAGGTATGACATTCTAAAGAAATTTGAAGCTGCGTTGGAATATTTCATCAAAATCCACACAATGTTACATGCAGAAGAAGTATGGCAGGTTGAGCTTTAAAGGGACTAAGTAACATTGTCCAAATCCTCAAACTTACTTGGAACTCTCGTGGTTCTCTCATACCTTGTCATATTCATATTAACAATAAAAACATGGGGCAGGTTTGGGTTTCGATATTTACGATTGAAGTGTTCAGATGCTAAACTGTCTACGGGATAATTTAAGCCGTTTACAAAGTCAGTGCAATGAATTAGTGAATATCACTTTGAATTTTTGCTTATTTCTCAGCCAAAAAACATCCAATTAACGTGAAATTTTCACACATTACTTTGTGGACATACATGTACATGTATCAGATCACACCAATATACATTTTTATTAATCACTCATCACTTTTTGCACTTGTCAACAAAGTTACTTGATCCCTTTCAGACGTCGTAGTCTCTTGAAGATGAATTGATATTTTGAAGAAGAAAAAAAATTGTCAGTCAATGAAGTCAATCTTTTAGAAATGATCACAGGTCTCTTACTTTTTTTCTACTGTTTTACAATTAAACTGTTACACATTTACCCTCTCATTCATAAAAATCTTATCAATATTCAGCTCGCTTGATAGGCCTTTTTAAGTGCAATTTCTTATGATGATATTGTATTAATTATATTGAATTGTTGACATACCAGAGTGCATGTTGGTGGGGAGAACGTCCCACTCGGCGTCCAGACTGACAGGGGATGTCGGTGACTCCGCCTCCTCTGGGGTCGAGACCTCCGACAGATCCTGGTCTTGCAATGACAGCTCCAGAAGCGGGAACACGATCTGGACTCCTCCAATTCCATTCAATACATCCTAAACGGGGAAGACCAGAGCAATGATTAATTAGTGTAATCATCAGGGCTACTTCAAAAAAAGTTTAGTCCTTGTAAGGTCTAAAGACGTTAAAGAGGTCGGTAGACACACTGAAGGCTAAATTAATGTCTTAACTAGATATCAACAACTTAATTTTGCTCAGATTTTATGGCTGAATTGGCAGATTTTGGCTGCTGTAGAATAAGTGACAGCTTTACCCATCTTGTACACCGAGCATGATGGCTTAGCGGTTAGAGTGTCCGCCTCATGCACGGGAGGTCCCAGGTTCGAACCCAGACCGGGTCATACCAAAGACTTTAAAAATGGTACCCTCTGCCTTCTAGCCAGGCACTCGGCATTTATAGAATGGAGAAGGGAAAGTTAATCAGACGAGTTACCAGAGGACTGGCCCCCTTCTGTAGCTTTCGCTATATTTAGTAGACGTGTGGCCTAGGGCTAATGAATCAGAGATGTAGGTGCCACCTTATGTGCCAACATTGGCAAGGGAAGGACTTTAACTAAACTGCAGTTGTGTCCCGTGAGTTCCCCATCATAGGGCTGGTTTCTTGATAAGTCCATGCAAGTCCCGTCTTTGCAGGCCTTGGCATGGTAGTGGATCAGTTCCTAACGGTTCACTTCATTTCTAATATTAAGTCATAGTCAAACGATTCCAATTATGAAGATTGCAAATGCCTAAATCAGGCTTCAACATTTTCAATCAATACCTTTAGGCCTCCAGTACTGCAGTTGTGTCCCGTGAGTTCCCCATCGTAGGGCTGGTTTCTTGATAAGTCCATGCACGTGCCATCTTTGCAGGCCTTGGCGTGGTAGTGGATCAGCACTTTACTGTTGAGGTCAGCCAGATCAGGGTCATCCACTTGGAACAGCGTGAGCACATTTGGACCTACACAAATGAGAAAAACATCAATATCACATGTGCTATCTATGAAAAGCCTCCCTTCTGGTTTCCATAATTGTTATTTTGTTTGTATCATTATCATCTTTGTCCTCGTAGTAGCCATTGTCACAATTAGTGCTGCTGTCTTGATAGTTGTCGTCATCACAATCATCATTAAAACCATCTTCATCATCATCATCACCACCATCATCATCGTCATCATCATCATCATCATTACCATTATCTTCATCAACGTCATCACCCTCATCATCATCATCTTCATCATCATCCTCATCATTAACACTATCTTCATCATCATCATCGTCACTGTCATTTTCATTATCATTATCACCATCACCCTCACCATCACCATCACCATCACCATCATCATCATCATAACCAGTTTTTTGATGCACATTAAAATTATCCTTGGTAATTTTGTATGCCTAGTGCACCATTTCAACTGCCCAGGGAGCAAACAAGGTATAGGAATTCTCACCTAACTGATAACGTTTCTTGACCTCCTGTGCGACTAGTGTGAAAACACACAATCACTACCCATCTGACCTTGATGTGACCTTGTAGTGACTTTGACAGATCTCCACTCAAAGAACTTCACGTTTGTTATTCATGTTGTGATTATTGTATTGTTGATGTTATTATAATCATTTTGAGTAATTCTCACCTGACTGGTAAAGTTTCTTGACCTGCTGTGGGGTGAGTGTGTCGTAGAACACACAGGCACTGCCCATCTGACCTTGTAGCGACCTTGACACTCCCCACTCGAGATACTTCATGTTCGCTGGCACCATGCTTACAGCAGTTTCCTGTAAGCAACCAAATTAATTTTAAAAATAATTTTTAAATGAATTTAAAATTATCAACAAGTAAAAATACTCATGATAAATTCCACAAATATGAACTTATACTTTTATCAGTGGATTAACATTTTTAAACTCTAGATCTGTATGTAAGAAAAATATAAATACATGCATTATTTGCAAAAGCCCTATTAAAGGGATCTAGTAACTTTGTTGACATGTGCAAAAATTAATGAATGGTTGATAAAATATGTACATGTACCGTACTGACTGGCGTAATCGCCGCAGCCGCGTAAACGCCGCATGCCGACTTTGAGCAATGAAATGAATAAATACAAAAAAGTGGGAGAAAAGTGCGCTAGGGAAACTGGAGACAATAAAAACTGCCACTAGCACTACAAGCTACGAGTTGAGTATTGCTGCATGCGATGTACCTTTGAAGTGGTACTGAATTGAACTCAAATACTCGATCAAAATAACCGAACTCTACCGTAACGCTACTGTACTGTACTACAGAGAACCCCGTATTACTGTGCAATGCCGTACGTATCACTCGCGCGCTGCATCATACCAACAATTACAACACCAATATAATGCTAATCGGCGCGGCGTGTACCATACGTCTAAATCAGTACAGTAAATGACAGGCAAGCGCGGCACTGGTAGTGGTAGTTTGTTTCATTAATATCGTAACTTCAAAGTTAAAAACGTATCGGATTTAGCAAATATCAGCAAAAAAGGTGAGAAACCGTGCTAGGCCAGGGTAAACTTATACAATTTGGCTTTGTATGTTTTTATCACGCAATACATTACAGTGCAGTATACATTTTAGTCCCACACATGCGGAAATGTGTTGTTTTGGGGCCTGTCAAAAGTCAAAATTTGACTATCGCCGCCTACGCGCCGCACCCCAACTTTGCGGGTTTTTTTCAAGGAAAAAGTATGCGACGATTACGCCGGTCAGTACGGTATGTATTTTTGCGATCTTATATGTCAACTGAGTAATGTGCCAAAATGTCATGTAAAATGGATATTATATGGCCAAGCAATGAGCAAAAATGCAAAGTGATATTTGCTAACTTATTGTACTGACTTTATAGACATCATTATTTCATTGTTCTTACCTCTGTGAAAGACTGTGAGTGACCTCGCAGCATGTTGAGGGGAAAATGTCTCCTCAACGTCGTTGATGTCGACCGTGGTCGCATCGCCTGGGACACGTCGACGTCGGCACTATCATCGTCCAGGGAACTGTACGATGGCGGAGAACTGATGAAGCTTGATACAAAGGGCTGGAT
The DNA here is from genome assembly GCA_037951105.1 of Echinarachnius parma. Lineage (NCBI taxonomy): Eukaryota > Metazoa > Echinodermata > Echinoidea > Clypeasteroida > Echinarachniidae > Echinarachnius > Echinarachnius parma. The sequence goes on along the minus strand of JBAMJV010002888.1, from coordinate 90,354 downwards.
GAAAGAGAGAAACAGAAGACAGAAATTAACTTTCATGATTTTAATTGAATTCATTTTATGAAGAACATTTCATTACAAAATAACATGGCATATAAAAAAAAACATCCAATTTGACAATGCTGATGAGCTGATGAAACTCGACACAAAGGGCGGAATAAAAAACAGAAACAAAAGAAATCAATTAAATGTAGTGATTTAACTGCTGAACGTAAGAAAGCTTTAATGAAAACTTGATTTCTGAACATTTAACCAAATTGGCAGTAAAAGACATCCGATCTTTATACAAAGCTTTATTTACATTTTTTTCTAACAAATTTTATCTAAAATCGGTCATACTTTGATATTCTTTGTCGCAATTTAGAAATAGAAAGATTATTATTCTTGGGCCCGTTTTGTGAAAGGGTCTTATGTTAAGACCGTCTTAACTGTCCTTTGTGATCGGAACAAATGCCATCCGTATGCCCGTAGATCAGTCACAGTCACATGACAGTTGAGATGGTCTTTATAACATGAGACCCTTTCATGAAACGGGGCCCGTGTCACTTACTTCTCCCATTAAAGGAAACTTCAGCTGTGATGAACCGCGAAGGAAACCATCCACAAAGATGGACAGCTGACTCTGCGAGAACGGCCGCTTGGATCCAGAGTGGACAATGTTGATCTGGTGCTATGAAAACAAAAACAAATAAATTGTGAAATAATTGTTGGCGTTTAAATTGGCGACTAAGAGCAGGCATGAAATTGGGAAATCATCAATGTCCAACACTCTTGACTTGATTTAGAGAGATAATTGCTTTCTTATTGCCAGCAAATTTGCATACATACTAAATTTATACATACCGTAAAACTCTGTGTATAAAGCGCACTTTTTTCTGTCGGAAAAATGTTAAAGTCGGGGGTGCGCCTTATACACAGGTACAGCAAAAAAAAAAAAAAAATTTAGAATTTTTTTTTAGAATTTTTTTTTTTAGAATTTTTTTTTTTTAATTTTTTTTGGGGGACACCCTGTAGTCATGTTCAATACTAAACATTGTTACATACTGGCTAAATATTATAAAAAAAGAATTCATCATCAGCCCAAATGATTCCAAGTAAATGTAGCAGTGTCTTAGCTTTACTGGTTTCAAGTGGAATGAATGCTCCCAAGGGAAACAAGACGATGCACTTACATCAACTAAACCGATAAGTACAGAACTACTCAGTTATTGATTACCGTATTTGCCGGTGTATAAACCGCACCTGTGTATTAACTGCACCCCCCTTTTTGCAAGTTCTTCTGTATGAAAAAAGTGCGGTTAATACACTATAAACCGCACCCGTGTATTAACCGCACCCCCTTTTTGCAAGTTCTTCTGTATGGAAAAAGGTGCGGTTAATACATTAGCAAATACGGTAAGTTAAAATGAAGATACTGAAAAACCTGTGTAAAGTGACTACTAGCAGGAAACAAGACAAGCAGCCATTGTAGATAGGTGAGCTCTACAAACATGCTCCATAGCATGATTGTATCACTTTTAGTGGCCATAATAGGCAGGTAGGGCTCAAAGACAGGTTTGAATGTCCATCTCAACTTAACCATTTATTGTTGGCACTACACATTTAGTAATTAAATTAAAATTCTTATTCACATTTTCTCTACCTACTCCCTTGTGCTATGTTATATAACATCTTCTTTGTGTGTTTTCACTCCAATCCCAGCCAAGTTTGATTGGCCACTCACAGCCTCTTTATTGTTCTATGTCTCTGCCCCCTTCCTTAGCTGTATGCATATGTTTGTATTTATGTTTTGTATATAGTGTTATGTATTTTATGTTCCCTTGTCAGTTATAGCCTCTGAAGAAGATTCTGCTAGGATCGAACATTCAGGCCCTATTTTGACTCTCATTTTATTACTCAGGCATTATTATAATAGATAAGCAGGTTTCAGCAGTATTTTTGCATCATAAATTAAAATGAAGATACGTCTCAACTTACCCAGTTATTGTCTGTGATGGGGTACTCCGTGAGGGAGACGGAGAAGAATTCCTTCTTGGTGCACACAGCGACGACCAGCACTCCGTCCAGAGTGAAGAATGCCTCAAAACCACTCCCACTGGCAGTGTAGAAGCTAGAAAAACAAACGACACAAAATCAAATCAAATCAAACCTACTTGTATAGTTCTTTCGGCATAAAACTGCAAAAAAAAAAGAAGATATGAAGATTAAATTGAACATTCCATCCAAATGTATTATATTTCTTTCTGCGTAAATTTGCAAACCAAAATTAAGCACATTATAAAAGATTGATTAGAACACTCCAATGAGAGTGGAGAATGCCTCAAAACCACTTTTACTGGCCGTGTAGCAGCTAGAAAAACAAATGACACAAAATAAAATCAAATCAAACCTAACATACTTGTATAGTTCTTTCGGCATAAAACTCCAAACATAAAAGAAGAACATATGAAGATTAAATTTAACACTCCGTCCAGAGTAAAGAATGCCTAAAACCCACTTCCACTGGCCGTGTAGAAGCTAGAAAAAGAGAAAACAAATCTTAATGTATTATATTTCTTTCTGCGTAAATTTGCCAAAAAAATTAAGAACATATTAAAACCGTTTTGAACACTCCAATGAGAGTGGAGAATGCCTCAAAACCACTTCCACTGGCCGTGTAGCAGCTAGAAAAATCAAACCTACATGTACTTGTATTATAGTTCTTTCGGTATAAAACTATAACACAATTTAAAAACAAATCATGGGTAGAGAGTGAGAGTTACATTTTTGGTTGAAGTGAGTTTTGCATTCTATCTTGTAGCTCTGGGCCTGCTCTCAGTGAAGCAAACTTTTCAGATAACAATGATTTAATTTTATTTGGGGAGTATAATTATCAACAACAAAATAAGGGAGTATAAAATGTAGGTTTTACATGGCTTCCAAACAAACCTAAAGAAGCCATTGACCTCCCATTCTATCATAGTAATGGTTATAAACAACTTGTCCTTTGATTTAGGCATTTGGTAGTGGGTTTGAGCTGGACGCTCGTCTTCTTAGAGACAGCATGGACACAAATTTCTGGCTTAGAACTGCTACCCATCGCGTCGAATAGCCCTGATATCACACTTTGGTAACTTTAAAACACATACAGTACCTGTAGAGTTGGCGCCTGTAGAATCCCTTCTCCAGCGTGACGTGCGTCGTATTCAGACAGACCCAAGCGTGGAAACTGAAACTGCTTCCCGGCCACTTCTTGATCTGTGGTATTGCAACTCCCTGTTTGTATGATAATGAAATGAAATGAATGAATTACATTTAGTACCAAACAACAACATCTTAAACAAAAAAACACATATATCACATTTTCCCCATATATTCATTTTAGTTTCCTTTGAGATTACATTATATACACTGTCACCATTCATACACATAATCATGTTAGTTTATTAATATGTTATACTTTTTGTATTTAATTTCTCTCTATAGGTACACTGTCCATAGACATGGGCTTATTCATATACATTCACATTCTCATCATGCATAGTTCCACCTCTATTTTGATCATATTGTTCCACCCTCATTTGTCTCTCCACCTTCCCTCTGATTACCCACGTATTTAGGCTTCATTTTGTTCACTATCTCTTTTACACTCCCTGTCCCATTCATTTGTCCATATCATCACCTACTGGGTCCTCATCCTTTCCACTCTCTCCTTTGAACTCGCCTATCCTATTCATCCGATCCTGCAACACACTTCACTTCACTTTCTTTGTCCTAATCCTCTCGCTCCCATCCCCTACACTCATAATCCCCTCTATTGTTCCTCCCCTCTCAGTGCCCCAGTGCACTCCTACACCTCATCAACTGTCTTTTGTTCACATGTCTCTTTCCATACCTTGATTTCCTTCTTTGATCCTTCCTACCTCTATTCTTCTCTAAGCCTTACACTCTCATCACATTTTCTTTGACTGCAGCCACTTAAGGACCCACCCATGCCTGTTTGACCTGATTGGTCAAGCAGTCCTGACACTCACCCACTCACAGTTGCTTTCATTGTTTTGTGTCTCCGCCTCCTTTCCTCTTTCCAGCCCCCCTTCCATACATGTGTTTATGTTGGTATATATTCTGTGTTTTTTCTGTAGTAACTGTCATTTGTGCCCTGACGAAGATTCTGCTAGGATCGAAAGCTAGGCTGTATACGACTCTCATATCACAGAATAATCACAATTGATAGGATAATATAATTGGTGGTGAAAAAAGAACCAGCAATAGCGAGGCATGCTTGTCAAGGCCAGTCCTTTCACAATTATTAAAAAAAAGTAAGTTGTAATTTGCAACATATAATACAATATTTACAGAAGTGATTATTTAACTAGGGTTTAATGCCAAATCATTCAACATTATTCTCAATGAGATATCTTTTTTAATAACAATGACAACACAGTCAACACTGCTCAGGTGAACAGCTGAATACAAAGAATACCTACCTATAAAGAGTGATAATCTTGCAAACCAGTTTGCAAACTCCATTTCAAAACCTTCTGCACATTAAGACCAACTTTTGCATTTTCACAAATGAAAGGGAACCATTTTTTTGACATGGGAATATATCTCTAGATCATCATCATCATCATCATCATCATCATCATCATCATCATCATCATCATCATCATCACCATCATCATCATCATCATCATCATCATCATCATCATCATCATCATCATCTTCATCATCATTATATCATAAAAGCAACAAAAGCAAGAAAACATGCCAATCTGATAAGCAAAACTAAGCTTCCTAGGGCCCTTTCCCCCACATTCCAAATATTAAAAGCAAATTTTGAGATATTACATAAAGCCACCATCCATATCAAGCTTGCTGCTCATGATGGCGGCCTCCCGCATTTTAAAAATACTAAACCGAACACAAAAAGTAACTTCACCCCTAAGCAATTGCCCATAATTTCATAACCGATTATTGTTTTAAGATGTCATCTTACCACAATATTGGCACAGTTGTTATGTTCAATATGTGCGAAAATCAGAGATATTCATTACTTTATGGCTGAATGAGCACAGATTAAAGACAAAATGGCCAAATTCAAAAGTCACAAGGTATTGCGCGTGCCTGTACATTGTTCTGAGTCCACACATGTGGCGGAATACATTGATCATGGTTTATGAAACAATGCCGTTTGATATTCCATTCATTTTGATTTTTTGATGGCACATGTGGTAAAATGCATTAACTTTAATTGTAAAACAGTGCATTTTTTAATTTTCCAACTCTCAATAATTTGTAATGATGATAATACTTTTGCGAATTTTTAAATATGACTATTTTTTCTGTAATGTGTGCTCACTCAACCATGGATTAATGGTAACCTCTTATTTTTACACATTGTTTTCCTAACTACCATATGGATATATTGGCAAGACGAAATCTTGAAAATTTCTTGGTTATGAAATTATGGGCAATTGCTTAGGGGTGAATTTACTTTTTGTGTTCGGTTTATATCTCTTTCTTTTAATTTACATTTACTTTACGCATCTTATTTTATGTACTCCTTTTATTTGTAGGTATATATGAAGAAATATTTGTAAATGGTACATACACTGCACATAATTATGTATTTTTTTGAAAAACGCTGAAGTGAAAGCAACCAAACAAATCAAATTTGTCCGTACCGTGTTGTCAGCCTGGAAGTCGAAGTAATGGTGCGCGCTCAGCTTCCCCTCTTTCCGCGCCATCCGGGATACCGCCCTCATGAGACGAGTGCAATTCCTGGCCAGTGATTGGTCGTCTTTTCCCCGCATCAATATGATGAGGGACTTGAGTTGTGATGATGTGATGCTGTAGGAACCGAGCGATTCCAGTAAACCTACTAATCTCTCTGATGAAGGAAAAAAAGATGCAAATAATTGCCAGGGATTTCAACAAACAAAAATTGGGAATATTGCCGTTATTTTGTTTAAAACCAGTGATTGTACGTCTTTTCCCTGCATCAGTGGGATAAGGGACTTAGTTGTGATGAAGTGATGCTACAGTATAGGAACCGAGCGACTCTAGTAAACCTACTAATCTCTCTGGAATAGTAAATTAATGTTATCAATACACACAGTTTATCTTCGTGCTGTAGGTTCATTTAAAACAAAATAAATCAAGCTTTCCTTTCACATAACAAAGACAAATATCAATAAATAATAACTATCGTCATGTTTTGTATATGGTCGGAACACCATTGTTGGCAGAGCTGTTTTCCACAGGGGTCCAATTAAAAATACATTTGAAGACATTGAGCCACATGAATTTACTGATATCATAATTTTAAACATTTAGCCCTTAATCGAAAGAATTGATGACAATATGTGTGATGTTTTAACTCTGTTAAAATATTATCAATTATTTTTACCTTGTACACTGTCAATTATTAATCTTCAGACTTTTTATTCAGTACTTTTAACAAAGCAAAATTGAATTAGATTGAATTGAATTGATCTGAACTTCAGATATAAACTAGATGGATCTTCGACTGCGCGCAGTCGAAAATTATGCCTCCGCTATCACGCGATTTCAATATCAAGCCCAAATTAACGTGCACTGAATTAATTTTTTGTTTATTTTTCATATATTTCGACCCGTGACCTTGACCATATGACCCCAAACTTTGATGGCTACATTGGCTCCCAAAGAAACATTCAGGTACCAATTTAGATTGAAATCTGACATTCAGTTCTTGAAATTTTGCCATTACAAGCCATTTTTGCATATATATTGAGCCCTGCGACCTTGAGCTTTGACCTCATGACCCCCCAAAAATATAATCTGATCATTGCCACCCCGATATGTACACTCATACCAAGTTTGAAATTGATCTGTTAACCGGTTCTTGAGATATCATGAGAAAAAAGCATTTTTGCACATATATTGAGTCCTGTGACCTTGACCTTTGACCTCATGAACCCCAAAATCTAATCAGATCATTGTCACCCCAATATGTACACTCAAGCCAAGTTTGAAATTGATCCGTCAATCGGTTCTTGAGAAATCGCGAGAACGAGGCATTTTTGCATATATATTGAGTCCTGTGACCTTGACCTTTGACCTCATGACCCCTAAAATCTAATCAGATCATTGTCACCCCAATATATACACTCATACCAAGTTTGAAATCGATCAGTCAACCGGTTCTTGAGATATCGCGAGAACAAAAACGGGACCTACGTACGTACGGACGGACGGACAACCCGAAAACATAATGCCTCCGGCCACTACGTTGGCGGAGGCATAAAAACATATTACTTGTACCTTCAGTCTTTCTGTGTAACTGCTCCCTGCACTGCAGCGCCCCGATGATACCAGACACAATGTTGTCATAGCAACATTGCATCCTGTTGTAGTCACATGACAGGCAACTGTGAGCCAGCCCGTTGACGACAAACTCTTGGAGGGCGGGGTCGTGGTAGACTCGGGGGAGGAGGAAAAGAAGGAGAGAGACCACGCCGGTGTTCTGGATGAGAAGCTTGTTGTCTAGTTTGTACGGAGTATCGAAGACCTGCAAAATGAAATAGTATGACTTGTATTAAATAGACTTGTATGTCAGAGTTGGAAAGTTTTTTACTGAGAATAGATAATTTCTTCTGTTACTATAGCAACAAAAGTTGAGAACCTCCACCACCATCACGATCACTATTACCATCACCATCACAACAATTAAAGTAATCATCAATCAGCTGCGCTGTCAGTTGTCATTACAATCATGGTAGTGGATGAAGCGTCGCACATATGTCTGTCACGAAGTGACATCCTGGTACTAAACTATTACCCATGGTCATCATGTACAGTTCAAAGCCACACAGTGATATTGCATACTTCCTC